>JAPMOB010248549.1:0-32379 GCA_029875015.1 Lepomis gibbosus
ACACACACACACACACACACACACACACACACACACACACACACACACACACACACACACACACACACACACAGGGGCTGAGCTTTTAGCAGTGGCCAGAGGAAGGGTTTTCGCATCCGCCCTGACATATGCCGCCCACACACACACACACACACACACACACACACACACACACACACACACACATAGACACACATATCACAGCAAGCGGAAAAATACTGGATAAGGATTCAGGCTGAGTATGATCCATATATGTGTAACATATATCTGACAGCTGGGATTATGGGTATATAAGAGTGAGAAGAGCGAGAGAGATGTTTGTGTTTGTTTGTGTGCGTGTGTGCATGTGTGTGTGTGTGTGCGAGACAGTGACAAATCAGGGCCATTTCAGCAGGTCCCTAGTGGTCACTAACTCTTTCCTCTCTCTCTACATGTCTTTTTTCTCTCTGTGATAGTCTATTCGTCTCTTTCTCCCTCTCACTGTCACCCATCCCCCTTCCTTTTCTTTCTGTCTCTTCTCTCCCCTTCCAGAGCTGATGGAGCAATAAGGGAATGCACCAAGGAGAGAGTAAGGGTCACTGGACTGACTTTAGGGAAATGTCACGGGTCAGTGTTGAAAGGGTACATTATGGATAAATCATATTTCCATCAGGTCAACATCTGCAGATAAAATCATTAAATCACTGAGGTGTGAAGTGAGTCTTCCCCACTCATCTGAATTCACTGTACAAAATAGAAAGAGAAAGAGAAAAAAAGAGGTATAGATGAAAATGGTGTGAATAAGTATAGGAAATATTTTAGTTGTGGAATATTTTTGCAACATATGTAGAGTTCAGCAGGAATTGATATTTTCTTGTTGCACTGTACATCCCAGGCATTTTTTTCCACCACCAATGCATTACTGCAAAAAAAGTTATTAAAGTTATTTTTGTTTAGAGTAGACAATGTAAAAATAGATAGTTACATATTTGTCATGGAAAGCCATACATTTCCATATATCCACATATCTGACATATCATTACCGTTTAAGTTGAGACTGTTAGCAAACTGCTGCTTTGATACACATTTAGCAGTTATAGAGCAACATTGTCATTCATTTAGAGTCATGTTTCTGGCCAGCTGGTGAATGGAAGCCCTGTTTATATCATCTCCTGAGGGAAATATCTGTCTCTTTAGCTGCTAAATGCTCCGCTCCATATAAGCAAGGGGAGCTGCAGGTCTGGGCGATACTGTAGTTCTCTGTGGGTTCATCAATATGAGTGAATCCTTTTCACATTGCCAGATTGTTTTGACAATGCCATTTGATACATTGTTAAAATATAAAATATATGATTTTTTTTTATTAAAGCTATCATAAGCTTGACAAAATGCATTTTTATATGTTTGTAATACACCCTATTGATCTGAAAGCTGCAGTTAATCTAACTGTTATTCTAATATTTGTTATGTTCTGTGAGCTAATGTCTCATATTATGGCATGCATTTCTCACTTTTTTACACATGCAACCAGGGTTGGAAGTGTTATTTTAAAAATTTCATCCAGTGTAATTACTAATTACCTATTTAAAAATGTAATCAGTAACGTAATCCAAGTACCACAAAATAAAATAAATAATCCAAGTACCACAAAATAATGATTACTTTTAGTTACTTTTGGATCACTTCAATGCCAAATAGGCAAATGAAAACAAGAAAAATATCAATTATGTGTTTTCTGCTCATTGTACTTTTTAGAGAAACATAGAATAACAAAATGTTCTATTCCCAAAATCCATATTTAAATGTCTTTATATGATATGCTTTGCACTATGTCACCACTATGGCAGTATCTTGCCCATCAGTGACAAAAACATTGTTTTGTAGGTATTTTTGATGATATTTAAGTTTGTCATTTGGAAAACCATTTTACAACTTTGATTACTTATTCTGGTATTAATTTAGCATCCAATGAAAATAATATAAAGCTGCTGAAGCATAGTGTTTCTGGGGCCCCGCTGATTACTCTACAAAAACACAACTTTCTTCACAGAATCTGGTGAAACTGGATCATATTTGAAGGAGAAATATTATAAATATGGAGAAAATGTTTTTCTATTTTCTCTGCGATGTCCCCTGGCTGCTCTGCCTCAACTCTGTGATGGCCAGACATCTTTACTTGTTGCTGAAGTTAGTTAACAAGCTAACTAGCTACTTTTATTGGCTCAGTTAGCTGTGCAACTACTGGTCAAATTAGCTTACTTTGTGCTGGGAGATCAGAGCACCAGGGGAGTGTTAGTGTTTAGCATAGACTGTAACATTATAAAGGTGTTTAAGTTACAAGGGTTGCAGTGCCTGATTGGGAACCGTAGCTGGGCGAGAAGGCAACGAAACCTCGCTCAGCAACCTCCCAGTGAACACAGCATAAAGAAGACCGAACACAGCCTCAACGACCAACAGGGAATCTGATTGGCTTACTGAGATAATTTACACAAAGCTTCTGTGATAGCTTTACTTTAGCTAAACTGCTAACTGTAGCCTGTCTGCCTGTATCCGTGGCTGGTTACTGTGGTAGGTTAGCCGTAACGGTCCTATTAGCTTACTGAGCCCCGGGTTGCCAAGAGCCAAACCCGGCAAGAAAACCACATTTGTACTGTATCCCCAGTGGTCAAACTGGCCTCTGACGTTCTCGAAGGGTGTGCTCGGTCCTGGTCGAGCTGCCGTGTTCACTCACTGGGAGCTGGAACCAGTCCGCACATAGTCTGCATGATGGGGTTGGGGCACAAACACACATTTGCCACTACTGGCTACTGTAAACACCAATCAATATCTGCAACACGTCCCTCCCTTGCTTTGGGTTTTTACCATAGACTGCATATAAGAAACATATGTGGAGGTAAATAGCACAGCGTTTTTAGCGTTTCATGGAAAATTTCTGCTTATTAAAATAATCCCTAATCCGATTTTACAAAATGTACCTGTAATCTGATTACGTCATTTTTTTCTATACTGTAACGGAATACAGTTAAATTTTTTTTTGTATCCTGCTTACGTAATGCCGTTAAATGCAATCCGTTACTCCCCAACCCTGCATGCAACATTACAGAAACATATATAACCTGATAGCCTACCATTTTGAAACCTTTTTATCGGTGATCTATAGTCATTTACAACAATGTTAGACAGTGAAAGCTGGAGATTGAGAATTTATCAGATTAATGATATATATATTTAACCCTTTATCAGTACCTGTTGATCAGTTCTTAAATTTTAAAAATTAGATACCCTTTTTGGTGTGTGTGAGCTCTTTTATTTGTCTGTTTGAAGATTTCTGTGCTTCTCATTTATAACTTCATTTAGTCTCTCTTCCTGTTACCAAGATCCTTTGGCTTTTTCAATCCTGATCTCAGTGTTATACTCTGCCCTTCCACCCACTCGCTGTCTCTCTTCCTTTTACTGTGGAAGAGGATTGAAGTTGTAGTCACCAGAGCAATTAGAGACTTCATGTTCCTCCTCACTGTCAAGGAGGATACACACGACCCCCCCCCCTTCGCGTCCTCTGCCGTCCTCTGTACTGACAGGCACTGGGCAAAAGTTCACTTTGCCACAGTGCTAACTATCTCCCTTTCTCTTCCGCTCTCTTTTCCTCCTTCACATTGTCTCCTTCTCATGCTCTGCCTTTTCAAGAAAAGTGCTAACTAGCAATCTCTCACTTCTTCCCCTTCTGTCTCTGCCCACCTCTCCAAGGGCTATCATCCTTCTGTTTCGTCACCATCTCTTTCTGTTTTATCTGCCTTTTAGAGAGAAGTTAAGTCTGTCCTTCTCTCAGTCTTTTGCATTTGGACCTCTCACTAATTCTCCATCGCTCCACGTGTATCTGCAAAACACCTTCTCATCCACCTGCTCCATCTTTCTCTCCCCTCCTTTTTCTTCTTCCCTGCTCATACTCATACACGTTTATTTTTTTTGAGGGTCACGTGTTTGCAGTAAAATTTTTAATTATCGTCACTGCTCATTTGGCCAACTCTGACATCTTGTGATCTAGTGTCAAGTCAGTTTACATAGGAAGTTCTGCGGATACCCAGACTGCATCCACAAATCTGCAAGTGAATATGGCAGAACTGAATTAAATGAACTCATAACTAGAATGGATTGTTGAATCCCAAGAGAAATTCATAATAAGCTGCTTTATCATGTAATCAGCACAATGGGCTTCGCCACCCAAAAAACTCCTGACCTGCATACTCATCTTAGACCTTTCTCCAACTATTAGGTAGTCTTGAAGCGATGCCACCTTCCAATATCAGAGAGCCTTGAAGAAATGAAATTCCTCCATCTGTCAGCCCTGTGAAACTCGCTTTGATCTCTCCCAGGTGAACACCGGCTTGGCCATAAGCCTCCTGCTCTCTCTTCGTCAGAGGAAATAAGAGAAAATCTTACATCACAACCATTGTGGTCTTGTGGGCAGTTGTATGTCTGTGGAGTGCCATGAGGGTATTGGGGGAAGATGCATCACGCACTACTTTATGCAAACCGCAAGCTGGAGTTTTGTGTGCGCTGATGCACTGAATGCCCATCACTCACTGGAGCTCTGATGAGGGAGACTCTACTCTGTTTGATCATTTGAAAGGTGCTGTGAGGTTTCCATGACTTTCCCTCCAACGCGTAATGAGGCGTTTGTGGGGGACTCATCTAAGCTTGGCATAATTGTGACCCATGAATTGGTAACATGACGCTCATGCCTCATATAGCTCAGATACAAAGATGGATACTCTGCTCAAAGGCACTAAAAGGGCATGTGATCTGTAGGTCTCCTTGATATTGTAATGAGTCTTCTTGGTCTTCTAATGTGCTCATAAGTAATCATTACGAAAGGGTAGACCTCAAAGCCTGCACAGCAAGTGGGGAAATGGTTCATGCTCAAACACAGGTACGATCAATCAAAAAGCAGAATATTCAAAAATATCCCTTAGTGACTCACGCTATCCTCACACTTCCTTCAGACCTACAAAATTGGACTGAAAGCGTTGCCAGGGTTCATAATAGCTGTTTGTTTCTCTTTATGAAACATTATGTTCTTTGACACAACTTCAGTATCTTTCCTCCAAACCTTAAAAGTACCATAACTTGTTCAAATTTTATGATTCCTTTGGTTAGGTGCTTAGCTTTAATTTAATGGAATAATATACCCTATTTTTAATTAAAAACACATTTATGCAGTAATACCCCGACATGTTTAAGCATGCAAGCACAGTTTACTATTCATTGTTTTTTTTGTAGCATTAGCCATGGGCATAGGCAAAGCATGGCAGAATGTATTCTGGGAAGACAAAATTTATTCTACAAAGGAAGGACAGACTGTGAGCTGTCACTTTTGATTTATTAGTAATTCTGTCTGCTGGCAGTTTGACTTCCTAGTGTAACAAAACAAGAATATTTGGAGTAGAATAATTATTGCTTTGCTTATCTGTAGCTGTCTTTACAGCTGCCTCTGGTAATAACCGTAGAATTCATATTCAAACTAATAACATGTAAGTTTTTGTTGCTTTTGTTCAAATCCCTCTGTTTCAGGGACGATGGAGAGTTTCCCTTATTTTCTGAAGGAGAAAAAGAGGCAAAATATAAGTCAGAGTCCCTATTACATGTTTTATTGCCAGATGTCACCTAGACTCGAAGCTATGTGATGGCCTGTCACCAGTTTACTTATCCAGAAAAAAATTGGGTTTACTTTTCAGAATGTTCAGTTTGTTAGAATTATTTGCAATTCAGCATTCAGGACAGTTTTTTTCTGCATGTCTGTGCACATGTGCACACAACACACAAGCATAATGCATGTATATAACCTGAAAATGCTTGCTCTTGCTATGATGCTCATGCTGAGCCAGTGCAGAATCACCATGTAGGAGGCAAGGTCTTGTTTTTGAGCTATAGTGAAGAGGAAAAATATTTATTTGAAAAGTGCAATAGAAGATTAGGAGCAAATCTGCACACAGACCTCTCCAAAATTACAAAACGACTGAGTTTAGCCTCTTTTGCTTTGCTGAGTTTATATTCACCTCACAAAAGGCAAGACAGAATAAACTCCACTCAATATATCAGTGTAATATATTTACAGTGTGGCAAATGTAACAAAATGGAGAAAATACAGCCACTCTCTATTTTCTAATAAAGACCTTTTAAATAAACAGTTATTACGGCCACTGAATAAATGAACCAGCTGAAGGGCTTAAGCACTGCAATATTTGTCATATAACATACTAAAAATAACTATGTATTAGATCAGCTGATATGCATTAAATCAGATAGCTGGTCTAGTCCTGCTGGAGAAATTTCATCCAGACAGCTGCTCCAGAAGAGCATACAGTTCAATATGAAAACGATTACACGTGGTGATATGATCAGTTGTTGCCACCATAACTAAATGAACAAAATAGGCACAACGAGATAGAGCTTGGCAGTGGCTGTGTCACACCAAAAACATTATTAAACAGAGAGCAATCAATGCAAACAAATTATTAATTTGAGAGCTTGCATTATTTATTCTTTCTCTTGTTCATATTTATTTGGTCAGTGGAAATATGGAGTTACTGGCCTCACGCTGAGGTATGATGTTTGTCTGCCACATTCAAAGAATACACATAAACCTCCTTTGTACAGATGTTTTCCATCACCATCACGCGTCATCAGTGGATGATTAGTCAAACATCCTTTTGCTTTGACTGAAGAGTCCAATTCTTGACTGAAGACTAGCTAAGGTCCAACCTTGACCAGGCAGCTTGTCATCACTGCCTCATTTCAGGCTTATTATTGTGCTCACTGTGACTTTTTCAATCATGTACCCATATTTTTGAGGAAAGCATCAAATGAAAAATCTGTTCATCAGAGTTTTTGGAGGTCGGAAGCAAAGAACAGACTCACTGCGGCGCAGAATGACTCATACAATTTATATAGCACTTTGTGGATAATAGATGAGAAATAGCAAACTACAAAGCACTCACTTGGATAAAATGTACCCTGCAGTTAGTGGTGATGGAGCCATTAAATGACTTATTAAATTCTCTCAAGAGTCCCAGTTTGTGTAAAGCAATACATCTGAGTTGAGCTGACATAAAAAGGAAGACATGATTTTTTAATAAGTTAAAAAAAATAAGACAGAAAAAAATGTGAGGATGATGATGATGATGATGATGATGATGATGATGATGATGATGATGATGATGATGACGAGGATGATGGGGAAAATGAGAGAAAGAAAAAACATACTTGTTTGTGTGCGTGCAAGTTTGTGTTTTTGCATGTGTTTGTGCACTTGCTTTTCTATTTGTGCACCTCTGACATTTATCTGTGTTGCTTAACCAAAAGCAATCTGCCCCGCTGCTCCTGAGTTCAGACAAATAGACACTGTTGTCTAAAGTATTGCTGCAATATACAGTGTAGCATAAAGCACAGCATAGAAGGGGTAGGTGGACAATGTCATCTAGCCATCTGAATGTAATTCTCTTCTAAGAGTGTGACATTGAACTAACCCATAAACCAATTATGGCTTCAATTTAAGAGCAGTGCATTCATAAACCATAATCCTACAGTGGTGGATCGCACTAATAATGTTTGTACACATGGGCTGATGCTTGCACATAGTATTTGGACAAGTATTTAACATAACAATCATACACCCTGATTTAGCAGTAACAAACAAGGCACATAGAGGATAGATTAGGATAACTGTTTAGACCACAAGGGAAAGAGGTATGTACCTCCACACCACTACATTTAAATAATCAATAAATGTATCAAGAGACAGAGTGGTTTGTCATTTACTATTTCCATGATGTGCCATGATGTGCAGATGGTTGTGAGACTGTTTACAGGCAAAGTGGAAGAAGAGGTGGTCTGATTTGCCACTCAGTGAAGCAGGGTTTGTAGTAAATTCACATGACATGAAATCTTCTGAGCAAAACTGATTATGCAGATATCACTCTAGCTGCCCAATCTACACTTAAAAGATTTTCAAAGAGCACGAATTTCATTGAAAGATTCTTGGAAAATGACTGCATTCATTCTGTGAAATTCAGGTGTCCTTTAGCGTACAAGGAAATGGAATATACAAAATTAGATGAGTGAGTAACATAATATGGCTGATTTAGCATTTACAAACTCTGAACTTCAAGCTGCCATAGTATAAAAGGCACATGTCCAGCGTAAGCTAACTACTATGACAGAGTAATGCATGTGAAAGAGGTCACACAGAGTGTGTATGCACTGAGGCTTGCTACTACAGTAGTCATTAGAGTCACTTTAAGCCCTTCATCGCTTCTCCACTGTTCTCATCTCTTCTTCCTCTCTCACAGTCAGGCGCTAATGGAGTTTGGGCTAGACCTGAGGGAGAGGAGGGAGGGAGGAAGGAGAAAGCGAGAAAGAGTGATGATAAGAGTGGGGGTGATTAGAATCAGTATTGGTACTGGTATTAATGTTAGCAATGGGATTTATTTTGGAAGCATAAGCATTAGTATTCTAATAAGTGGTATTTATCCATAACAGAGGTTTTTCTCATTAATGTTTGCACCTCTTTTAAAAGGAGACTTTCCCTGAGGTAAAAGGACAGCAGTTCATACTTGAAGCAGAGGCTCATTAAAATAAGTGGAACACTCACATTATTGCACAAGATGAAGGCATAAATTGAAGTTTGCAATGAGACATCTTAAGGAAGGGGGAACTGATGCATAAGTAGAAAGTGATTTCATTTGTAAGTGAAAACTAAATAGAAAGCAAAAGAAGAAGAAATAACAACAGACAGGAGAACAAGCCTAGGATAAAATAAAGACACAGAGTGTCACTGTGAATTAAAGACAGGCTTTTAATGTTCTTTATTAGAACATCTGTCGAAAGAAGTGGAAAAACGATTGAACATTTACACACACACACACACTCACACCCATCGAGTGGCACACCTCACAGCAATGCCATTACAAAGGAAAAGACATAAATCTACCACGTAGCCCCACAGCAACTTTTCCAACTACTAACACAGACAACAGAAGGACAGAAAGCAAAAGTTGAGAGAAAGAAAAATAATAAGTAACCGGTAGAAAGAGAGAGCAAGAAGGTGAGAGAGAGAGTTGCTGATGTGTCCCAGGTGTGTGCTCCATTCTCAGCAGTAGTTAAGACCAAGGCACGGCAACGCCTCGGCCATCCGTCACCATGGAGATAACAAGCTGTCAGGGCCAGAGAGGATCATGGGCCACAGAGGCCGGTCACTCTTCTTGAACACCACAGGAGCCAATCAGAGGGGACGGACAGAGGGTGAGATAATGCGAAGAGGAGGATAGTTACTGGCATCAAGCTCTTCAGAGGAAATAGGGGAGAAAAAAACAAAAAAGGGTGAAACTGAGAGCGAAGACAAAGGGAGGAGAGGATGACAAGAGAGGTGAAAAAACATGTGTGGCAGGACAATGCTAATTTCAGAGAAAGAAAAAAGAAAGAAAGAGGAAGGAGTCAAATTATATAGTGAAGTGCATGCTATTGTAATGACGTTTTGATGCAGAAAGACAAAGGCCGGCGCCCAGAGCCAAACATCAGTCAATGCTCTTTGTCAAAACAACTCATATGCACATGCCAGCACATTTTCTCTTGCCTTTCTGAAATCCTGTACATTGCAAGTAATTACTTAGGAGTCTGGAACAAGCGGTTCAGAAAAGTGCAATAGTAGAAGAAGTCCCAAACAGACCGCAATGTTCAACTGACCACAATGCAATGATCATTTCAAAAGGAGAGATTATTGCTCTGTCATATGCATATACTACGTGATAAAAGTAAAATTATTCCAAAGTTGCATGCCAAAAGGAAAATCACATAACACGCCACAGGTGATATTGTACCTTCAAACAAGCCGGTGCATGGTGCTTAAAATAGATGAAAAACTGTTATA
Organism: Lepomis gibbosus; assembly: GCA_029875015.1. Classification (NCBI taxonomy): domain Eukaryota; kingdom Metazoa; phylum Chordata; class Actinopteri; order Centrarchiformes; family Centrarchidae; genus Lepomis; species Lepomis gibbosus. The sequence continues at coordinate 9,902 of JAPMOB010248549.1, forward strand.
TACCTTTCAGCATTTCTAGCATGGATAACTGTTGACAGGTCCGTTTTCACTGAATGCAGTTAATTGCACTATCTGAGGCATAATGGAGTATGAGTGACCTGACATGTTCTCGTCTTGATCTGTAGATCAAAGCGCTGATGAGAGAAAAGCTTCACCATGCAACAAAGACTCTACCGAAGGGTTGCATACTTTCCCCCCCTATTTTCTAGACGCACCAGGCAACAGCTACGGCCCCTTGATGAATTACAGAGTTACAGAAGGGGAGATGCTGATGAAGTGAGGAACTGAAGAGGAACTACTTAAAAGCAACTGAAATTAATATGTGGATTCTTCCAAATATTATTTGCTGTTTCTGTCCTGCACTCAAAATTTTACTCAAATAAAGTTGTAGAAGTATTTACATCAACATATTCTTAAAGAATGAAATATAAGCACTCATAATAAATATTATTTTATTGGTTATTATTGTGTTATGCAGTAAGCATCCCCTTCATGTTAAAGGTGGGGCTAATTTTAACAGCTTGATATATTGCTGGTTAGCTTTTAATACCATTTATTTGTTGATAGGTTTTGTATTAGTAATCTGAACCTGTGAAGTAACCAGTAACTGAATCTGACAATTAAATATAGTGGAGTGAAAAGTATAGTATTTCACTCTGAAATGGAGTAGATATAAAAGTAGCAAAATAATGAATTACTCATGTAAGCACTTCCAAATTATACTTAAGTCTGTCAGTATGATCATTTATATGGCTGTATGCATGTACCGGAATACAGGAGCACATAAAGTTGTGTCCTTCAGTGCACCATTCATCAAAAGGTGAGTGAGACTGTATCGGTCTTGACAGGAGTGAAGTAACATCTGCTGCAGTCTAAGTCATTATAAAAGGGTAGGACAGCAGAGATCAGACCTTCTATTGAAATTGTGAGAAAATGTCTGAGGGGTGTCAAACTGATCCGTGAAAGGGCTGGCGTGGCTGCTGGGTTTCATTCCACGCGAGCAGGAGCACACCTGATACAACAAATCAACTGTGTGAAGACAGCTCAGCTGATCGAATGAGTCGAGTCAGGTGCGCTCCTGCTTGGTCGCAAAGAAAACCTGCAAGCCCTTTGCGGATCACCATGATAAGAGCCTGCAGGCGGATTTAACACATGTCATGTGTATGACATAACATGCAAGGCACATATTGTTGTTGTTAGGTAGTTACAAATGTACATGGAAAGAGAGAGTAGGGGAGCGAAGTGGAGGGGGTAAGGGTGGGAGAGGAGGAGGCAGTGACAGGGAGGAAGAAAATTAGGAAATAATTGAGAGGAGTGATAGAGGAATGGGAAAGCGGAATAAACAAAGGAGGCAGACAGATTGGCACTTAACTAAACATTGTTGTAAGAGGATGGTCATAAAATCAAATAAACCTCAAATCAAATTATTATTAGTATTAACACATGGGAAATGATGGAAGGTGAGATTAATAAAATGAGACAATGAGAGAAGGGGTTATGGTTTATCCATGTTGTATGGGATATATAGAGTGTGATCGTGCACTCAGAAGAGCAAGAACAATAGGGAGAGGGAGAAGAGGTGTGTGGGGTGCAATGTAGAGAGGTGCTCCAGGTGCTCTGCTGCAGGCAAGCGTGGGAGAGCATCACTGTGTGTGTGTGTGCATGTGTGCGCGTGTGTAAGTGTGTGTGTGTCACTGAAGGCCTATCACAGCTACTGTGTGGCTATGTTATTGATCTGCAAAGAGATGGTGAAACGACTACTTATTGCCCCCCTACACACACATCTACTTCAGATACACTGCACTGCACACAAGCAAAACACTGTTTGATGAGAGTGAAATGAGGCTTATCTTGTCACTTCATCACTGTGATATGGTAGCATGCTGTTTCATCATCAAAGTCTTTAAGACAACATGAAGAATGTGCTGTACGCATATTAGGTGAGTACATAAGCAATACAACATATCTATATATACAGTACTGTCGATTTTAGTACGATCAATACACACACTCAAACAAAGGTACAAATCGTTGTTCCAGTGCACCAACATCAAACACCTAACTCCTGCTCTAGAGTACGTCCCACACACAGACACACACTCACACACACATCCTCCCAGTCCCACACAAGTAAAGGCACAAAGCCTTTGAATATACTGCCGTCCCACACACACAAGGGCACAAACGCACACACACACACACACACTTCAGCAAGCTTCAAAACCATCAAAACTAACGTGGTCACAGTAGGCAAAAGTAACACTTCAATAAACACCATAGTGACTGAAGTGTGTGTTTGTGTGTTTTCTAGGATCTCCAACTGATCATCCACGAGAGGAAAATCACCTCAACTATGGAAATAACAACCTCACCACACAAACACAAACACTCTTTTTCACCTTTCTCACACTGCATTTATCTTGTAATCTCTCTCTCTCTCTCTCTCTCTCTCTCTCTCTCACACACACACACACACACATATATATATACAGTACAGACAGGTGTGTCTCACTGTGTTTCAAAATGTTTCAGCCACCATGGGTGTCCAGCAACCAATGAGCTGCAATAGAAGCTCAGGCGATGTGAAATAAGATTTGGAGTGAGAGTGTGTGTGTGTGTGTGTGTGTGTGTGTGTGTGTGTGTGTGTGTATGCACCGGCATGCTGGTACCCTGTGGCGTGGGGCCAACTGAGAGCGGCAGAGCTCAGCCATTAGCAAGCAGTGTAAAATCCTTCTGAAACCTCTTTTCCTCCAAACATCAAAGATGGAGTCTGAAAGGCAAACAGAAAGGCTTGCTGTCCAGTTTTGTGTGTCTGACTAAGTACACACTCCTTTTGTCTTACCAATTCTCTGGCCACCCATTTGTTTGTCTGCGATACAGTCTCTCCTCACTGTCTTCCTGTAAATATATGGGTTGAATATGAAGTCAGACTCCTAACTTACTTAAGGTATTTCATGGGCTTTTGCCTCAATACTTCACAATTTCTTGTCTGTATTTAACGCATCCTATGCCCCAAACTACACCATTCACTCCCTCTCTTTTCTATTTATATTTCCCTACAGTCTATCTTGGTCTGGTATTTGGTGTTTGAGCTCATCAATTCATAGTCTTTTCCTAAAACACAAACACCCAAAGATAAGAGAATTAAATTAATTAAAATCTAACCAAATCCAACTAATGACATTTGTTTTTTAAGGTAATATACACTGAAAACAGTGAAACTTCTGTGTTGTTTATTCAAAGTGCATTTTTATATCAGACTAAAGGAAAACCATGATTTCTGGTTCAAACCTGTTTTGTTCAGTTTGCCTTAAAACAAATAGGTGAGAGAAAAAAGACCAGAGGTTTTCATGTAATGTGACCACATGATGTCACATCAGTTTGCTTCTTGCTTGCAAGTGTTTGTCCGCCATTACCTCACTTCTAAGATGACAACGTGGAAAGATGGCTGTAGGCCAGGAAATGTCTTTCAGACGAGGTAAGCATTCAAAACGGTATTTTAACGGGGATATGTGTATTTCATTCATGTTTATAGTTAGTGGCAGGATGGACAACTGGTCTTCCAGTCAACTGTGTTTGTGCATGTGTTAGGTAAAGGTAGCTAATGGAAATGTAAAGTTAATTTGTTGTTAATATTACTTAACTGTGATGCAAGAAAAATATAATGGTGGTGTGGTGTGATAAGGCTTGTTTGTCTCTGGTGCTTGAATGAATTATATATATATATATATATATAATGTTCAGCACTCCAGGAAATAATTGTTCGGAGTTCACATGCTAACGCTGAAGAGTGGCCAGTCTGGACATTTTTCACTGAGGGCGGGGCTGCTCCCCCAATACACATGGGGCTTTTTTAAAGAAGTGAAATGCTCCTGACTGTAAGTGGCATTAAGAATCGTAATAACAAGAAAGAAACCATTTATTAAAACGTATTTTGTCTGATTTGGCACTTGTTGGCCTGCCGTGTCTCTCCTCCACTGCTGATATGTGTTTGTTTACCGCATGTAACTGTCCAGTCTGAAGCCATTTCAAAAGTGCCCCTTTTTAATAATCCAACAGCATGGGGGAACTGATGAAATGCACCCTACTTTTCACTAACAGTTATGTTTTTCGTTTTATCATAAGTGAAAATTATTTTTCAAAAATGCAAATTTAGTTTTTATTTATGGTAAAAGTTGGAACAAAGCAAACAATGTATTTTATTAAAAAATATAATTTGTCTTGAATTAGAATTTTGAGTTGAGGGTAAAGTTAATAAAATTGTTCCAAAGTAAAATTTATGCTTGGATGTTATAGTAAAAAGTAGGTTTCTCCAAAATAAAAGTTGTACCAAAGTTAAAAAAAAGTGATTGATGGTCTTTATATTAAACAATATTTTTACTTTGTGTAAATGTAATTTTTTTCTTGGATAGAAGTAATATTTTGATTGATATTAAATTAAAATTTAAACTTTCAACCAAATCAAAAATATAGTTTGAGAAAAACTAAAAAACTTAGCTCTAACAAATCACAGCAATTATTTTAGGTTGATCAAAAGTATCATTATTTTCAGTGTACGTTACGGGCCACATGAAAACATCAATATATCAATGCAAACATAGGATTTGATTTCCTGAATTCTCACTACATGTACATTTTCACTGGAAAGCCAAAGGGTGCTGTAATTAATTTAACTATAAGTTATTAGAAATGCCAAACACATTTTCTCATCAACAATTTAAGCAGATATCAGGAGAGAGAGTAATCCATCCAGGAAGTTCTCCCTGCCAACTTGAAGAAGCTGAAATCATTAGGAGAAAGAGTCTGTCTGTCTGGCACCACACAATTATACAAACATTGCATCAAAATATTACAGCTTGCATTACAGCTCTTTAGTTCTTGGAATTAAGGTGTTTATCAGCTTTTTTGTTGTTATTTTTGCCAATATGCGGGCACATACTGTATATTGGCAGATTTAAATTCCCTTTTGAAAGGTTGCCATATACGAACAATACACATGCCGTGTTTTAAAAGCTTGATTGCACAATGTTTTCCGGTCGGAACAGATGGATGGGGAGTGGTCAGAAATGAGCTGGGTGGATGTTGTTGGAAAGTTGTAGTGTCACACTGATGCCTCCAAAGTTTACCATGAACTGCACACACAGTGTAGGAAAGGTCGTTGCAATGTCTCACACCTATGTATTGGTTGCGCAGTGTTCATTTTGCTTTTGCGTGCCAGACCCAATGAGACATGAACAGTAAAGAAGAGAAACCAGATCACTGGCCATTCATTACACAAACCACTCTGTAACACATACAGCAAACCAAGCTTGGAGCACAGAGAGTTTAATTTGTATGTGTAACTCAAGTAACTTATTACTCAAGTTCAATGGAAAGAATATATGGTCATCCATCAATAACTTTGGTATTGATGGATGACCTGAAGCCCATTGCGCATTTGCTACGATCAAGTGGCTGTGCAGTGCTGTTCTATAGAAGGCACAGTATCTGTTCCACAATGTAATTTGAAAACATAAATAATTAATATCGTTTAAAATGCACTATTAGTGCTATTACAGTGAAAATGTCCTGAAAAAGCTTTATTGTCTACCCCCTAAAGGCTTTCCTTACACTTGACAATGAAAAGTCATGTGTTCAGAGAGGTTTGAACTGACTGACTGACCAAGCCAACAGCTTACTGACATTGCAATCCTTAGAGCACTGTACTCTGACTCTTGGGAGTAAATAGGACTATGGTCATGTTGCACTTAGATGTATGCAGACACACACACACACACACACACATTCCTGCAGCAGTGCGGCAGCCAGCTCAGTGTGGTCTTCTCTGTGTGAAAGGATCATCTTTAGTCCCACAGCCACTGTGTAGTCAGCAAACAGACAATAGCTTGTTCTGGGCGCAAAGTAAAACCACACTCTCTCTCTCTCTCTCTCTCTCTCTCTCTCTCTCTCTCTCTCACACACACACACACACACACAAATATACACATTCCACTGTTGAAGCAGTGTAATGCTGATCATTGCAGCTGTAGTTGTATAAGGATGTCAAACACACTTACTTTGAGGAGATTCTGGGATGTCTGCTGTACTGTGGTAGCAAATCCACAAGATAAAGGAGTGAGGGGAGATAGGGAGGGGGGGTCGGCGTCAAGATGGACAGACAAAAGACGATGTCGCAAAGAAGAGAAATTGTGACTCAGCAAAAGTGGGTAGCGGATAAGCTGAAAAAAGGCTCTAAAACACAAGGGGGCTAGAATAGAATAGAGAGGGTGGAGAAGTGAGAGGGACTGAATGCTGCTTGAAAGGTGTACCAAAGAACAGATGAGGTTAACAATGAGGTTAACAATGGCAAGTGCTGATATTTTAAACACTATGTAGAGTGAATTGCAAAGAGGACAGTTTCATCTTTGAAACTGAACATGCACTTGGTGATGACAGATGAATAATTAGGGTTTAGAGAATGATGGAGATTAAGTGATGAAAGTACAGGTTATCTTTAAGGTTAAAGGCCCCAGTTCCACCAGTAAATGAAAGGATATGGGTTGGAGACCATACGGATGCACCAGTTGCGAGGACAGGTGGTCTGCTTAAGGCAGAAGAAGACCACGGGTGCCAGCTCCGGGAAGGGCACCACAAGAGTGCTTAGGTCACTGCCGATACTGACATCATCATCTGGACCCACTTCCTCAATGATGTCATCAGCGTGCGCCAAGCCGTATTCCTCACTCTGCCCTGGTCCTGCTGAGGAAATGCTCCCCAGCGGCACAGGACACTCCTCGCTCGTCATGGCAACCCAGCCGAAATCTGAAAGACAATGGAGTTGACACTGGGATTACAGGAGTGAAATGATAATCACACTGTTTAAAAAAAAAGACTAAACAAAAAGACTTTAGATAACAAACATGCCTGCTTCAGTTTAATTAACATGCTGTATTTGGACTACAGCAAATAAATATTTATTGGATTTTTTTAGTTCACAAAAGTTTGATTAGACAAACAGGCGTTTGACTATGCAGACCACTAAATCACGCCCATGTCATCATCACATGGGCGTGATGATGACATGGGCATCACAACTCACAGATATATAATGCTTGTTGTTTTGTAGTGCCCATTAGTCCCTTGATGTTTGTTTGCCCCGCGAACGTTCTTACTGCAAACTCACTTGTCTGCATAACAGAATGCATCGCTTGCTGAAAACAATCACCTCTCACAATCAAACCTGCACAGAGGGGTACTACAGCGGAGAGTAAATCAATGTCAACAGTCATTGCGCATTCATTGACGATTCATTTAGCTCCATCACATTGTTGTGGGAGAGGAAGTGATGTTCCATCTTCTACCACTTAGCTCATGAATGGACTCATTTTTATCTGTGAATATACACACACACGCACACACACGCACACACAAACACACGCACACACACGCACACACTCACGCACACAGATGCATGTGCTGTTTTACACATATCTGTATATTATATAATACATAAACAGCATATATAAACATGCATGCTTTTATAACAGAGAACACAATACTGTAGATAATTTAGCTTTCAGTGTATCAGCTCATGTAAGAAACAAGCCAAATACTGTGGCGGTTCAGTTTAGAAAAGTAGATTGTCATGAGTTATTGCTGGCAAGGATGTCAACATGTTGTTTCAATGATTCAAAGGCCAACAGATGAATAATAGAAGAAGAACAAACAGAACAAAGAGAGCCAGAATGACACAAACTTTGTTCTTTTGGCACAGCTTTCACATGCATCAAAGTGGTAAGCCAGCTAGCAAGTAAACCACTGGCAGCCGAAACCCAAGTGATTGCTTCATACCGTACTACTTAAGGCTTGCACTAATGTATAGCAGTAAAATAAGGAGAACATTTGAGACGGCTGCATGATTATTTTAAGCTGCGTGATCATGTGTGACAGGTCATCTCTAATGTGGTATTTGCACGTGTGTGTCTATGCTACTAACATAAGCAGATGTTGTGCATTCATATGAGACGTTTCCTTTATGTGCATGTGTATGTGTATGACTAAATGTGTTTGTTTGCAATAAGTCCTTCAGTAGGATTAAGTGCCAATGGGAGAGCAGACTTTGTCTTCGTAGCATAATGATATTAAAAGCTATTCATTACAAGCTAAGAAAATAGGACAGTGGAGTAGGCGGTATCTCTATCAAAGAGATATCAAAAACCTTAGAAAGCATGAAAAAGTCACCAACCACACAGATTCTCTCTCTATCTTCCTAATAATCATCTGCTAGTATACCTGAATATCCATTTATTATCCTAATACATACAGATACATACTGCCTCTCAAACCCAGCTATTGTTTTGCCTTTCCAAAATGGGCCTTTTCAAATTAGCTTCACCATGGCAACAGCTGCTTCCTGTGGAGACAGGAAGTTTATTCTTATTCTGCTGTGTTTTATTTCCCATGACAAAGCTTCTTAGAGAGACCCTGCGGCTATTACCGGTGACTACAATTAAGCAGAGACAGCTTTGCAGACCCGGTTAGAAGGAGAGTGTTATGTGTGTTCTGTGTGTGTCTGTAATAAAGACAGTGGGAAAAATGGCATTGCCCACATATTTGTGAAATTTCTATCATCTAACTTTTCGGTGCCATAATATCACGGCGCCTTTCTCTTTTCACCACATTCCTGCATGCTGGGAAATCTTCTTCTCAGTGCGTTTTCTTGTGTAAATTGATGACGGCATGATGATTGCATGTGTGTGACACAGAGAAACCGACAGGGAGAGAGAGAAACTGAGAGCTAGAGAGAGGCCCTCACTGCTGTGTTAGCACTGACAAACACATTCACACTTTCTCAACATACACACTCTCACACATTAACACCCTTAATTGGGGGATCGGATATACAGTCACCCATTTAGCTGCACTATGAGCTAAAGGCTGTGATGAGCCATGGAAAAACTTGCTTTCCCCCTCCCACACACACTCACTGCGACAGTCTGAGACAGACAGTGGAAGAGGCTGGATGGAAAACAGCAGCGAAAAACATACTGTGGATCCATAAGGGGTTTGGGCAACACTTTCTCCATTTCAATCATTTTATCTTGCCAATTTGAGCATAAAAAATGCAGTGAAAAGCTGTGTTTTCAGCTCTCGCTGGGTGGTTACACCGAGATCAAAAATGTGATGTATAATGCCCGAGGGATACAAGTAATGACTAAAATTCTCAGTGAGTCATTGAATGAGCTCAAAACTGAACGCTCAAGATAAGGTATTGGAGGCTTAAAACAAGACATTCTGTGAGCTTCCAGTGTTCTCAAATCTGGTTTTAATGGTTTTAAGCTATGCATGCACAGAATTATAAATCACACTTGTAATGTACTTTTCAAAGAGATGTGTGTGTGGTTCCTTAAAGCTAAAATCAAACCTTTTGCAATATGTTTCACCTAGTTGTAGATAAAATGTCACTGGCTGACCAGGTGCAATGAATGTGAGGATATCACATTCGGTTTTAGGATACTCTGATGCAAACAGAATATAGATTCTTAACTAAGGAGTGAGTATACAAGTGCAGCAGGCAGTTGAAAAACCCACATCCATAATGTAAGTTTGTATGTGGCATCCAATTTTCATCCAATTTTTTTTTTGTTACACCACACTTTGATCAATATCTGTTGGGTCTTGCTATTTTACACGAAATATTCCAGAAATAGAAAACAGCTATTAGACTACACAAAGCTAGCTCTACAGGTAGCTAGTAAGTAAATTAACTGTGCGGCCATCAATGGGTAGCAAGGGTTAAAAACACAGAAGAACCCAATGGCAATGTGAAAATGTAAACCATGCAATGCATTTTCAATCTAAAGCCATCAGATCAGTCTGGCTCACTGAAACTCAGGTTAAACTGATTGAAATTGATCACTGAGGTATTGATCACAGAGCCTGGCAAACAGTTGCATAATTAAAGACATAAACCCTATGTACCAGTGTGAGCTGTCTCACCCTCACCCAGGATTTCTTCTTCATCAGGTTCAGTGCAAAACTATTACCTCCTTCCAGTACAACAGATAAAATTTGACCACACTGCTAGGTGCTAATGGCTAAGCTCAGAGAGCAGCTCTGAGGTTAAAGGGAGGTCCTACTTTAACCTTGACCTTGACCAGGGGCTCAGGACTGGAAAGTATCCAGGGTCCTCATTTGAAGGGGCTCCACAAAGATACTAGAATGAACAGCTGTGGATGCAGGGAGGGGTCCATGGAAAATACCTACCTACAGGGTGCAAAATTTTGTACTACGTTTTTGTGCATTTCTTTTGTAATGTGTGCAGTTTAAGGCCCAAAACATCATGTTGATTCTGGTTTGGTTTCTACCTGTGGAATGACACACTCATGAATAGAACACACAAAGTAAGTATAGAAGAGAGCCATCATTAGTGTTACCAGCTGTGCATTTCCTACTATAACAAGTCAAAATGTCTGCAGTGAAAAAGGCTGTGTGGCTGTCAGGTATCTCCACCAACAGTAAATTTAAAAATAAGATTTCATCTTTATTAACTGAATATGTAACATTACATAGGCATTATCCTGTCATCAGTTAGTGTTTCTATTTTGGTCATATTCAACTAATTTGGAGAATACATAGTGCTCTACTGAAATTTCGGGGATGTTATATGTGTATATCTAAAGCCAGCTGTGTTCCTTTGGAAGGCAGCCCAAATCGACTGTGAGGAAAATCAGGACATCTGGGAAAGAACTGATACAGTATTTGACTTATTATAGCACAAAATCCTTAGTTTAGAGGGAAAACTTAATAAAAAAGTGCCTCCCTGTAATGGTGCATTATGATTTTCAGAAGTTATATAGAATGTTGTGTAAAGGTGCCGGAGAAGAGGAGTTAACTTTCTTCCATTTTTGTCTTTTTCTTCAGCAAAAACAAAACTGGATTGAAAGGCTGCATGATGTGTCTGCCTGTGTGTGTGTGTGTGTGTGTGTGCGCGCCTCTGCGTGCCAGGTGAGCTGGGACAATGCTGAGCCCAGCACAGCACTCACAGACAGCCAGGGATCTGACTGTCACACCAACTTAACACAACGCCCCGGTCTTAACGTTCCCTAAATTCTTTCTCTCACAGTGTGTAAACACGGTGAAGGAAACACAATATTAGCACTTGAAAACACACACACACACACACACACACACACACACACACACACACACACACACACACAATCACAGTTGTGTCTGACTGGGCTGAAAAATGAGCAAGAACATTGAGCATATGAGAAAATACGGGGCAGATCCCTAATGGTTGGTACTGATGGTCCCAGATGTGTCTGTGTGTGTCAGGAGGAACCTAATGCACCATTGGGCCATTCAGACACAGACAGTGGTTAATGCTATTAGGATCACTTCAGGGTAGGGATCCCTTGAGAGCTTAGGCTACACACCCCATGTACAAACACTACACACACACACACACACACTCCCTGTGTCGTCAGGCAATGCTTCATCCAGTGGCCTGAGACAAACCAGTTTTGACACCTATTGCTGAGTGATCAAAACAACACATTACTTTGTTACTGAGACTATCAATATATTCAATGAGCAAGAGTATAATGTATTTATAAACCAGCCACCGACAGGCAGACCAACACTGAATAAGATGGCTGGCTGTTTGACAGGACTATAAAATAGCCTTCTAAAATGTGATAAATGTGACTCTCGCACATCGGAGAAGAACATAATTCCCACTCGGCAACTTTACCTTGCCAAGTAAACCTTAATATGTCTAGTTTAGTGCCATTGTAATATTTAAATGCGTCAGTATAAATGGACTTTGGAGCATGATGAAGCACCTTCCAAATGGGTTTTGATAAACTTTGCAGGACAGCTCAAAAATAATCACTACCTTTCCTGTTGAAGTTCATTATTCATTATGAATTCTGCATCATTGTTTTCTTCTCAGTGGTGTCAGCTTTCTACATTTTAGTAGCCTGATGCCATGTCTTCACAGCAACACAAAGTAAGGATCCATGTGATTTACTTACATTAAGAGATCTGAAGAAGAGAAAGAAAAAAAATGCAAAACTAAATAAGTGTAACAGTCAGGCTTAGCCACAGTTGCTGGAGCAGGGCACCTAGAATATTTTTCCTATGAAGGTAAAGGAGGCAGAGAACATGCTGCATCAACACTATCTGTGACAGCCTGTCACAGGGCAGCATGCATAGGTCTAAGTCATTTAAAAGCTCTGTGGTTTGTCAGATTGTAGCCCCACGCTGAGAGTGACAGACAGCATCAACAGCACAGACACCAGAGCTCAGTGTCAAATTGCTGGTGAGTTCGAGTCATAAATGAGATTATTAAAAGATCACTTAAACAGAGCTGAACTGAAGACAAAAGTATGCTAATGCAAAATGTTTTGTTTGAAAACTACAGTAAGACTTAAATGAGCAAAGCCGAGACCTCCAAAATCCTCTTATAAATCATGCTGTTCTTCATTGGCTTACGGAGGAATAAAGACAAAGGAAAACGTCTGGGAAAAGTCACTCTGAACAGAACAGTGCTAGTGCCACTGTGCTACAAATTAAAACAAAAAGTGACCTACCAAACTTCATGCTCCAAAAATATGGTAAACGTTGCGGCAGATTTGATTAATTAAGATCTTTTTTTTAATATATTGACATCTTGACACATCTTTGCCTTTTAATAATGAACTTCATCAATAGATTTAACTTGCAGTCAAAACAAGGGTTGTTTTTTTAGTTTAAGCCAAGTACTGCATCACAGTACTGTGTAGTATATTTTTTTGTTAAATTCAGTGTCTTGTGCTTGTGTCAATTTTAGGAGTTTAAAGGTCTGTGCGGAAATCAGTTAAAATGACCAAAACCGCTGCAGTGAGATGGGTCGTTAACCTGCTGCAGCCACAGCCAGACACTGAAAGGTATTTCAGTTTGTTGGTGACATATGGGTGTCAGACCCATCTCCTGCTTCCAGCAGTATTATCCTGACTCAGCAGAATCCCCAGATTGGCCCAGACATTTGTTATGGATCACATACCAGCCGAGTGGACAGATTTACACCTAACAGCCTTATGCTCTGTGAAAGTCATAGGGCCACGCTTAAAAAACACAGGTTATCATTTTATTTTATTTTAACAAAAGCAATTAGAATGTGTGAATATACAATGTAATTAAATTATAGTGGAAACAGCATAGTATAGAGATCATGGTCATAGAAATCATAGAGACATTACATGTTTATTAAATAATTAACTTTTAGTAATCAAGTCATCTGATTACAGTGTTTTTCTTTTCATATCTGAATATTTAATGATTATGTTTGTTTTGAAACTGCAACCAGTTTGACATTGATAGCTTACAGGTTAATTTCAGGCCTGTTCAAAATTTTGAAATGCACTGAAACCTGAAAGCTGTTTTGAAGATGCACTAAGTAATATTTTGATACACTGAATCAAATGAACCATTCAAAACGAACATAACCAAAACAGTTTCACAAAATCTCTTGCAGCTGCTCCTGGCACGTAAATGAATACAAGCAAATGTTGCCCAGTGCAAGTGAAAGCCTAATGTTTAGGAAAGGTGGTGATTGTGCAGTAGGTAAGACACACACACCTCTGGTGTGGGAGATGCAGGTTCAGTTCCCTCTACAACACATCCACCAATGTGTCCCTAAGCAAGAGGAATGTAACCTCTGACAATTGTATGTTGCTTTGGATAAACAATAAAATGAAAGAATAACTGTAAGAGAATTGTTAACCTCAGAAACTCTTGACAGAGTTAGAAAGCATTGTCCATCTGTGGTGCATAAACTTCCCTTCACTCAAAATAAGCTGAATTTTTAAAAAACAACATTTAGAATGGAAAAGGCAGCCCCACTGTGTATGTCGTCAAATATATATAGAGTGTTTGGTCTTTTGGTCACAGCAATTTAAATTCTGATCTGAGGAATTGATGAGAGATTTGCTTTGATTCTTCTTTAATCTTGCATCTCCCTTTCGGAATTTTAAATTTACAGTTTCTTTTCAGTTTCTTACTTGATTTTTACCCATCCTCTCCCACTGCTTTATCTCGTCTTCTTATCTCCTTTGCTGCCCCTCTCCCTTGCTCTCATTTCTCTCTGCAGTTCTTCTACCCCTCTACCTCTTTCTCTTTAATTATTTCTCGCAAGCACTCTGTCTTTCTTTTTCTATGATGAAGAGGATACTGAGCTTTATGTCAGGAATCATCTTTGGAGAGTGGCTGCCAGCCGATTACACTGAAGCAGTGGCCCCATCAGCCTAAACTGTTTTAACAGCTTGGCTAAAGCTAATGCCAAACTGCCGACACCATCCTCCTGCACAAAGTTTGAGTGGATATCAAGCACATTGTTATGTCTTTAAGTCAGCAGTGCTCTGTTGTGTAGATTCTGTGACACGCTATGACTGATGCTAATACAGTACTTTGCACTGTGAAGGGGCCTAAAACTATTAGCATTAGCATCATGCTAACCGCTTTTAGACATGGGGTCGTGTTAAAGTTCAAGTGTAATAATATGAATTCACTGGGTGACAGGAGGAGATGGGCTGGGAAATGAGCTGGAGAGAAGCGAGTGGAGGCTAGGACCTACAAATTGGATCATGGCTCACTGCACAAAGAGAACAGAAGCTAGATGATGACTAAAGACCACAAACATAGCTCTATTAAGGAGTGGACTTTATAGGACTAGCTATACAACAATCCTGAAACCTTCTGATTTCTGTTTTTGTTTCCCCAATTGAGTTTTATTTTGCAATTTATTTCAAATTTTGTCTTTAGTTCAATTTGGGGAGAAAAGTACATTCATGAACCTCACTGGATGTTTTGTATTTTGACTCAGCATTCTCCATTTGACAGTGAGTAGAAGAATGTAGCCATGTAGTGTTCTGGTAGACTGCAGCAGCTTTACTGGATGTTAATGATTATCAGCTCACTTCTTTTAATCCACTCATGCCAGCTCTGGTATCATTAGCTGTATCAATAACACAGCTGTGTTTTGAGATTTCTTTCCAAGTCAGTCCATGTTCACAAAAAAAAGCTGCCAGAGGACACATAAGCTCTTAATTGTTTTTGCTTTCTGGTTTGGATTCAACATCATCCACCGCACACCCCTCTTAATTTGGTGACTTGGTCCAAATTTCAGAACATTCTGATAAACCTAACAACAGATACAATACACTTTTATTTTTCTGTCTGTACATTTGGTTTAACATGATTCATAATGTAAGGGTAGGGGACTTCGTAGGACAGGAAGCAGAATTGACACCGCGGGTGATCCACACAAGAAAAACTCAACGCCTGTCACAGGCTGGTTATCAGCACATTTATTATCATCTCTGATGTGATAGTGTGTGTGTGAGTGTGTGTACATGTGTCTGTGTAAGTGATGTGGGGAGTGGGGGGGGGGCACAGTCCTGTGTATTATTGACTGATTTATAACAGGCTTCTCCCAACACAAATCCATATTGGTGAGGGAGGGGAGGTCCAATAATACTGCCAATGATTTACTATTAGAGCTCTTGCTGTCATTCCTTCACCCTGATAAATGACATATATTTCCCCGAGGCTGCCTGTGTGTGAGGCAGAGACAGCTCATGCTTGGAGGCGTGCCAGATAAAATAAACGGTCAATCTTATAGGCTGACATGCGAGTGCATCTACTGCAGCCTGTTGGCTTTGGTGAGTGTGTGTATATGGGGATTGTGTGTTTTTGGCCCCAAACCAGATCAAGCAGTTGCCTGCTCTTTGCTGACTCCACTCTGACAGTGGCAGAGGGACTGAGGATGATCAATTCACATTAGGGACCAACTGCTGCACGGCTGCAGGTGTACGTATAATATGTTGGCAGCTTGTCTGAGAGCATGTGTGTGGGATGAAAGTCTGTGTGTGTGTGTGTGTGTGTGTGTGTTTGAGATCCTGCCTTCCATCAGATTTTGTTCTTTTCCTACAACGTCCTCTACACCCCTCTCCTCTGCTTCACACAGACACACACACACACACACACACACACACACACAGCTAGTAAGTAACAGTAATGAGGACAGTGGGTGCTATTATTGTCACAGGTGTTCCTTAATTGGCTAGAAGCACTATTATCTTCCTAATTTAAAACGCGAGAGAGGCTGTGTGACTGTATTTGAGGGGCTTTGTGATTTAGGTCCCATCCACACTACTGTGTTTTTGTTTTAAAATGGAGACCTTTTGATACGTTTGCACCTTCCGTCCAGACCACAAAGACGGTGAAATGACCTAAATCGGTGTGAAAATTCTTCATTTTGAAACTAAGGAGGGCGTTTTAGTGGAGACGGTCAAAAACGGAGGACTTTAGAAACGATGACGCAGACGCTCACGCTCGGCTCTGTGATCGGGTCTTATAAGTCATACAAAGCAGAAATATGTCATGCTACTGACAGAGTTTTTGACTTGGTATTGTTATTAAAATGGTCTGTACTCTGCAAAAAACACTTATCTGGCTACACTTGTAAAGTGCATGTAACCATTTTACTTTGCAACGACTAGCAGTCTGCTCTCTGACGCCACACTCCTGTGTCAATCGTTTTAATGTAGACGGAGATCAACTCGAAAACGTAGCTAAAATACTGGTGTGGATGGAGATAATTTTCATTTTAATTCTCTGTTTTTAAAATAAAACGGATGGGGCGTCAGTGTAAGTGTGAAGCCTTCAGCTTTCCTCGCTTACTTAAACCACCTAGTTGTTTCGCATGATCGCTCTCTGTGGGGGCCACAAATCAATTCTGTTCTTTCTGCTCATATTTGTTGGATTCTGTTGAAATGTACCTAAAAGCTTCATTGCCTTATGATCAAATAAATGAAGTCAATTCTGTTCAACGTGGGCTTTACAGGGGGGGAAACAAGAAGGGAAGGAGAGGAGGTGATGGAGGAGGAGAAGCAACGACAGATCCATTCCTCTTTTTCTCCTCTGCGGGGCAAAAAGCGTTGAGTTGAACATCTGTCAGCACTCCTTATCTCTTCTCCCCCTGTCTCTTCTCCGTCTCTTCCTCTCCTTTTAGAAATCTCTTTCCCGTTGCTTTCATGCCCTGACAGGAAACTGCCATCCTAAGTTGGAAAACTCAGGGAGAAATGGGTGCGAGGTGACGTGGGTGTGTGCAGGCGTGTGTTTGTGTAGAACTTTGTATCTTTGTGAGAGAGAGCACGAGACAAAGAGAGCGCTGTGAGAAGAGAGACAGAGAGAGCGAGAGAACAGACAAAGCCTTGATATCATGCCTGAGGAGGCAAGCCTGACAAATGAGAGCCACCTTGACAGCGCACGCATGTGAGTGCATGTCCATGTGTATGCATGTGAGGTTTATTTGCATGTGTCCTGCTCTAACAAATTTACACTATATGTCAATGCTTGCACGTGTGAGATTGTGTATTTGTGTGATTGCTCTCTGCACAGCAAGTCTGATTAGCGATATCTCCAGTTCAATCTGAAGTGGGAGAAGAGAAGGAGACAGAGAGAAAAAAAAAAACAGAAAGTAAAATTATATGGTTGGAGATATGAAAGGCCATCATAGACATCAGACAGCACATTATACTATGGAGAAGAGTGCTGGAGACAGACGTGAGGAAAAATAGATTGAATTAGGATTGTGGGAGGTCAGGAGCCACGAGCTAAATTCACAGGGCTGAATGTGGATGAAAGAAGTAGAAAATAAGTTTGGAGGGCTGGGTGGAAAACGACTGAGGCGAGGAAGACATAAGAGACAGGAACAGAGATAGACAATGTAGCAAAAAAAACTGTAAGCAAGGGAGACAGAAAAAATGCAGGAGAGGATATGAGAGAGTTGAGGAGGAGAAGGAGGAGGAGGAAAACAGACAGACAAGGCAGGATAAAAGCAAAAGAGAAAAACTGAGGGAGCTGAAGTGTTTCAGGGCAGGTCAGTGACTGCGTCTCATGGAAAAAGAGAGGGACTATCAGTGATAGAAATATAGCATATTAAACTGCACTTTCTCTCTCTCTCTCTCTCTCTCTCTCTCTCACACACACACACAGTACTTTATAGGGAATGTGTGATAATATATGGATGTGTAATGCTGACGTGCACAAATATCACGCTCACACGCCTCTTTTCAGAAAAACACCAAAGCCAGAATCCTCATCCGTCCACTTCTCCTCTCTTTTCTCTTCTTCACACCTCTTCTCAAACCTTAGAGCTCGAAGGAAGCCAAGCAGCTCCCTAATTACTTCATTTGCATAAACATGCACATTGTGCATGAGGGAAGGAGGCGGTTTGTAGGAGAGGAGGGGGACAGAGCTCTCTACCTGGAGAAAAGAGGAGGGAGTAAGGTGGAGAGATATGAGTTTGGAAATAGAAAAGAGATTGCAACAGAAATATGCTGTTTTTTTTAATCAAAATGTCTTCCTTTCCTGCAAGAGTCTATTTTTACTATGTACTGTCTATTTGCTGTGTATTTTATTGCATACAGTGTATTTATCATGTATTTTTATTATGAACTGTGTTTTGATTTTGTACATTTCTTCTAGTGGTGTCTTCATCCTCTGTGATTTTTTCCTTGTATTTTAAAGTTTTTATGAGGCTCATTGTGACTTCTGTCTGTGAAAAGTGCCATACAAGTAAAGTTAACTTACTTACTTACTATGAAGATTTTCTGCTCTCAAACCTCTTTTTGTCCTCTCTCCTTTCTCCATCTTCCTCTTCTTCCTGTTTTAGAATTGGCTATGTGCTGTTCATTCCTTGCTCCCTGCCTCGCGCTCCCTTTTTTTGCTCCCATTGCCATACTGTAGGTAGCTTAATGCCAACAGCCATTATTCTCTTCCTCTCCCACGTCGTGTCCCTCGCTCTCCTCCTCCACTTTTAGCGCTGTCCTTACCATCATTTCCTTCCCCGTCTCTCACATTCCTCTTTTCACTACCCCTCTCATTCTTGCCTTCTCTTTCTCTTCCTCTCCTCCCTTTTTTCTCACAGAGTGCTGTGTCAGGTCTTTTCACCCTTAGCAGTGTGAAATGAGATTTGAATATGGCTCTTGGAGCATTTGCGGCTCGCCCGCACCCCCATCCACACACACACACACACACACACACACACAAAGAGAAGGCCACTCGTAAAGATAAAGGATTGTGACGCTACTTGAGTGCATACTCACATGTCAAGGGAGAGGAGTAGGAGAGGAAATGGAAAGAATGAATGAATGGAGGAAGCTGGAGGAGACAGCGAGGATGGTGTCGATGAGGAGTTGGGAGGAGAGGAAAGAAGAGGAGAGGAGAGGAAAAGCAGAATGGGATCTGTAGAACGATGAATATAAAGGAGGGATAAGCAAGAGAGAAAAAAAGTGAAATGGATGAAAATGAAACAGATAGGGTATCAAGTGGAGAAAAAAATGGACAGAATGGCGAGAGAGAGAGAAAGAGAGAAAGAGAGAGAGAGAGGCACACACATACATTTAAATGCCCTAACCTTCTTGTTCGCCCGATTCTTTGCATTTTGAGTGGAGACTCTCCAGTGAGTGGACAAGAGAGGGAAGAATCGAGAAGAGAGCCGAACTGAGTTGAGCATAAAATGGCCATGAAGTGTCAAGTGCTGGCCTCCTCTCAGAATAAAACAAGGGAAAGATAAGAAGGTCCCAGCATGTGTTTTGTGTTTGTGTGTGTGCACCTAAGTGTGTGAGTTCACATTTATGCTTGTGTAATTTTCCAAATAAGACTTAAACCTAACCTGTCAGAATATAAAATGTGCTACTGTGGCAGTTCGTCCAATGACATGTCACATTTTGTTAGTGTCATGTAATGGCCCACCTTGCAAATCCAAAATCATGAAATTGTGAGACACAAAAAGTACCCTGTTTCATTTCATACATTCATTGAAAAAAAACATTTCACATTGCCATTGCAAATGCATTTGTTACATGTGCAGGGAGATTAACGGAGCCATGTACTTGTGTGAAGAATTCATCCTGGTGTTGGTCAAACAAACACACCAGCTGTTCACCAAGACAATTCATCTAGACACATCTGCAATCTGGACCTTAAGTTCCGTTATTAAGACTCCAACTGTCCAAGGACTATTCCTTGACAATGATCCAATCCTGTTGGTGTCTACATCAAGGCAAAGAAACAACACATAATCACCCAGCAAACTAATCATTACAGACCCTCATTTTTCTGAAGGCCATTAGACACACACAAAGAGTTGGTGAGTGGTTTGCAAGCAGTTTGACAAGAAAAGGAATAATGGGGCACTGCAGAAACAGCCATGTGGTGATGGCCTTTGACCCGAATGCTCTGCAGGGGGAGGATGGATGGAGCATGATTGAGAGAGGTAGCAAGAAAAAGTGGAGGGATGAGAAAGTCAGAGCAGCTGACAGCGGAGCAGCCAAAATAAGCTTCAGTTTCTGTACATGTTGTCAGCTACTTTAGCAGGGGGAGGGAGCAGAGAGAAATTGATGTGACACACACATTGTCAGCATGATGCACATGGTGATACCTTGAATGCACGACAAACAGAACACTACAGTGCCTCATGAACACACCAGCGAAAGCCTGAACTTTATTTTGGACACGGCAAAAAGGGCCATTAAACTAAGGAGTGCATTCATTTGAAAAGGAATTTGTAAATTTTTAATTGCATCTATCACATTTCGCTGCATAACTCTCTACAAACAGCAGTCCTGCCTTTTGGGGCTTCATGGCTGCCTCAACATGCATTTAAGGACCTGGTTGCCCGCATTGACCTATCAAGATTTTGTGTCATCTATTGATCTTATCAATTAAAAACATAGCAGAAACTGGTTTTGTTAACTTTCCATGTGCTGACAAACCAATGCATACTCACTATTATTCTTCCCTCTCCAAGCTTTTCTGTACACTGTGTAGCTGCAATAGTTGTTTTGCCACATAATGTGTGAATGGTGAAAAAGTGCAGCTCAGTGAAGACAAGAGTTCTATGAATTTTGGCACATATCCATTGTATAGTTTTTGCAAAATCCTTAAAAAACTGATTTTTCAACTCTACACCTTCATCCTAATCCTAATCCAGACCTCCAACCTTTGAACTTTATTTTGTTAAATCTGCATCATGATCTTGTAGAGAAGAAAATATATATTTTAACATGCTTTCACTACCAAAATTTTCAATTTTCAATAAATATATTACATTAATCAACATATTCAATTATGCCTCCTTTATCTAAAAATGCCCTGGCATTGACACAAGCAAAACATTTTAAAATCTGACATATTCAATTGTTTGCACAATTTGGACAGTGTACTCATATTTTATATCAACATGTTCAGCATGCCTGTTCACAGACATTCTCTCTCAATGGTCCATAGAAACTTATTAAAAATAAGCAACAAACAATTGGTGAAGTCTTTAGCGAAGGGTGAGAACAGTCACCTTACCCGGATTCGAACCTGGGTCTACAGGATACCAAACATGCAACATTGATGGTTCAAATCCGGGTCGGGTGACTGCTCTTGCCCTTCTCTACATAGTCATTTGACAACAATAAAAAAAAACTACAAGTTTAAATATCTAGCATGAACAATATCTCATTTGAGAATCATATCACACAGACATGAACTGAAACAGAACTGAAGAAGTCTCTTGGATGAGGGACGAAACGTCTTCTAGTTTCTTCTACCAAGTCCAGTTGCCCTAGACCTCAACCTTTGCTGCATATCACACAAAGCACTGACAAAAAGTCTGCTCAGCCAACATGTAAAGTTAGATAATGCTACACACACACACACACTTAAAAATGTTGTGTTGAGAAAGCAGAAAGTTCTCAGTAGTGCATATATACTGCATCAGCACTATGTGTTTGGATGCATGTGAAAATGCAAATTACTGCATGTGCACATATTGCTGCGTAGGAGTGAGGATATCAAAAAGTGTGTGTGTCTGTTTGTGTTTGTGTGTGTGTGTGAGTTTGTGTAGATAGGTATGTGTGGTGTAGTAAAAGCAAAGTGTTTAGAGTTCTGCTGAGGGGATTGCAGCTAGGGCGGGAAAGCCAAATTTTTCATGTTATCGTAAAATATTTAATTGTCTCCCTCGCTCCACTGTTTCTCCTTCTCTGCTGCACACATCTAAAGGATTCTTTTATTATCCAAGCAACAACAATGTCCCTCCACCAAACTAATCTAACTGCAAGCCGTGAAAGCAAAAGGTATAAAATGACAAACATATTCAAATCATAGTTTCACATTCAGAAAGATCTGACCCGATGATCAAAAAAATGCTTTACTGACAGAGATTTATTACATCACTATGTTTACTCAAGAGCAGTGTTTGGAATAATGGCGTTTAAAAGAACGGCGTTATTTTTTCAGTAACGGGGTAATCTAACTAATTACTTTTCCCGTCGTTACAACGCTGTTAAACGTTACTTGTCGTTAAATGCGGTGCGTTACTATGTAATGAACTGTGTAATCCGAACGCAGCAGCTGGCTCACACAGCTAGTCAGGAGGTGGGTTAATAACGAGGTAA
>JAPMOB010248550.1:0-32464 GCA_029875015.1 Lepomis gibbosus
TGTCTCCTTACAGCTGCCAATAGACTTAATATGCTAAATTTTTCCTGCTTGACACACACACACACACACACACACACACATATTTGCACAGGTTTTGTACATGTACAGTTTTCACATACAGTTATAAACATGCACACATACTGCATGCAGTGCACACAGCTGCAAATATGCATTCACATTCATGTGCAGTATATGGGTGCACACTTTTACACAGGAAAGCACACACAGACATGCATGCACATACATACTATGCAAAGCACATGTGATCATGCAGAAGCACACGCAATGCACTCTTTCCTTTTATCTCACCGATGGTCCTCCTTAAACACTCAAAAATACATACAGGATCATTCGGTTCTCCAGCAGTTCACTTGAGGAATCATTTGCATATCTCTGCATTGCACAGAGTGTAATGTCAGTGGAAGCGCACAAGGCACCTTTTTTCTTTTCTTTTTTTTTTTGCATGTGTGTGCATAAGAGAAACAAAGATTGCCACAGATGAAAATGTTTGTGAAATTTCATCCAGATACTGGTGTGTGTCATGTTGGGACATATCTAGACTCCTCACCTAGTTGAGTGTATGAATGTGTGTGTGCGCTAAGGTGGAGTTCAACCCATTAAACAGAAATAACGTTTTCATCCCCTTTTCACATTTCACCAATCTCCTGTGAGTTTGATATAAGTTAAACCACATTAATCACTGCAAAAAATATGCTTTGCACATTAATCACACATACTCAAGATGTGTTGTCCTTGTGTATGCATGTGTGCATTTGGTGTCTGGCTTTGGTTACTGTAACAAGGGAAGGTAATGAAAACTTTGAACATAAATAAGACACAGACACAGGGAGAAGTGTTATGTGGTAAGGATTGCCTCGTCCAATATGCTCTGCCTCCCGACTCCTCCCCTGTCATCTTTTCTCCCTCCCCCCNTGCAATGTCAAGGCTTCACAGTCTGCTAGTGTAATCCAATTCAGTTGAGTTGAGTCTGATTCAGTTAAACTTAAGTCACATCGGTTTATTTCAATTACTTTCAACCTACTGCGTGAATCTATAACATTTACATTACAAACACATTTATATCAGTGGTATCCACAACAGTACACCAAAACAACACATCTATTCAGGTAATGAAGTTTTAGACACAGAAGATGACCCTTCCTCTCCCTTTTAACTCTGATGTTTAGGGCTCTCTACTGTCAGCTTCACTGTTTCTCATCATCTCTTCCCTCCCCTTTAATTCCCATTTTGTCAGATGGGCCATATTAAGGGATACCCTCATTTTTAAAGGCCAACTGACACTTAGCACTCACCTCCCTCTCCATTTCTTTTTGCACGGCCCATGCTTTTCCTTTATTTAGCTGACACTTTCTGATTTGGCCTTCATCCTCTGTTTTCTTTTATGCCCTCTCCAACTCATTATCTCTTTCACTGCCTTCCTGTCGGCTTTGCTGTCTCCCTTTTCTTCTCCTCTGCTCTCTCCCGCTCTGTTTTTCTTAGATTTCATCAATGAAATGCAGTGTGGGTATCTGTAAGTGTGTTTGTACTCATGTTTATGTGCATTTGTGAGTGAGGATGTGCCGAAAGACAAATTACCTTTTGTAACAAGGCTAATGAAGATCTTGGCTTTCTTCTCTCTCTCCCCCTCCTCTGTTTTCTCTGCCCTCCCTCCCTATCTATCTTTCTTTCCTCACATTACTCCCTTTCTCCCTGTCTCTCTCCCTCTCTCACTACGCTCCCATCCGACCCCTCTCCACCCTACAATAACTCACTTCCTCTCCTCTCCATCATGTTCTTTTCCCCTCTGCCCTCTCTTAGGTGGGTTGTTCATTAGGAATACTGATCAGGAGTATACAGCTTTTCGACTAGCTATCTTCCTACACAATACCAGCCCAAATGCTACGGAAGCTCCCTTTAACCTGGTCCCACACGTCGACAATATAGAGACTGCCAACAGCTTCGCTGTCACCAATGCATGTGAGTATTCAGACCTGTGTGTGTGTGACTGAAATGAGGCTGAAACAAATACATGCAAGCATTTTCTCTCTTTTTTTCTCTTCATCTCTGACAGCCTTTATCTCTTGCTCTTGCCATGTTTGTTTTTCAGTCTCTATCTACTCTCTTCTGATCGCACTGTTGGATACAGATGTCTTTAATTAGGGACTCGAGTTGTTTAAAGGATCAGGTTGCATCTTCATTATGTGTGTTGAAAAAGTCTCTTCTTCAACACTTTGTTGCAGAAGAGCTGCTGTGCAGATTGCCATTTTTAAATGTTGATTTTAGACACTGTGAGGTACTTTTTAATAATGCAAGGCAAGGCAGTTTGAGATAATGTCAGTGGTGCTAGCAATTATGGCCAAATGTTATTCATACTTTTGCTCCTTTATTTACACGTATTATCACTTAGCACTATCTGTCCCATTTGCAAAAAAATACAGCCTGTTAACAATATAAAATTAGTCTCGGAACAGTTGCAGACAGTGATGAAAATGGGTCCTTTGTGTTCTGTACAGAGGGTAACAGTTTGAGGACACTTCTGTCCTCTCTGATCTTTTGAAGGATGACAGCTAATTTTTTTACCATCCCTCTCTTTTCTCTGGGAGATGAGATCTAATCCTTTACACTCCCTCTTGACCTGGAAGCTTGCAAAAGAGTTTGTGATGTTTGTGCTTAATAAGTCAGTGTTAACAAGGCTATGCGAGCAGCCAACTGCTCTGCTCAGAACTGCTCTGCATGCTACAGGTGTCTGTGTGTGTGTGTTTTGAAAATTAAAAATATTATACTGAAGGTTTTCATTTATCACAATACATGCAATTTATTTTTTAAATGCAGCTTATTTTCCTTTACAACAAGACAGGGGACAAAGGTTCTTTTATAACTTTAAAGACGTCGCATAGTTTTTTTTAACACATGTGGCTGAGTTGTTTGCACTTTGATATAAAACAAAATTTAAAAATTGAGTAAGCAGTGTGTGGTGGTTATTTTGATGAAGAGAATAACATGATGATAAAATAAAAACATGAGGATAAAAGTTCAGTAAAATACAAATATGTTCTTCCTTACAAGCTGAATTTCCCTCAAGGGTATCATATCAAATCATATCATACCCCGTCATTAACACAGTCCTATGTTGCATCCATCCTATTTTAGGGATTTTTTGAAGGGAACTGTAAGGTTTCATCTCCCTACTGTTACGCCCCTGAAAATGGGGAGGAATAATCACAAGAGTGAAAAGAGATGTTTCCTCAGCGAGAACTTTTACTCTAATAAGAATCTTTTACAAAAATAAACAGTACATACAGTTTATACAGCAACCGGCTTAGGTATAGAGAATGCACATACCTTCACTGACACAGTATTTACGTGAGATGTACTGGTAACCTATATTAAAAACAAAACTGAAGTCCTATAAGATTAACATATTACAACAAAATGAAAATTAGTAGACACAGTAATTAAGCATACAGAAAGTAATCCGCCATTAAATAGCAAGTAAATAGCTTAGTGTATAAACAGGCAACTGTTTCCTCACACATTAGCAAAACTACTTTATACTTCTGTTAACACACTTTATAATGTTACTGTTACCACAAAATAGCTCTGTTACATAAGTCACCAAAGTCCATGAAACATCTCAACAATAGTGCAAAATATACCACAATGAGCGTACATGTGTATTCACAGTTGACACAAAATGGCGACGCATACTGCACGGCTACAAGTCGGTCAGTGGTCTTTAGCAGGGAGTTAGCTAAGACACATACTTTAATGCACTCAACAAAACATAGTTCTAACTTACTCAAAATGTCACAAAAACACACTTGAAATCTCTTTGACATCAATCATGCTAACTCTGTTTAACAACGACAACATACCTGAAAATGGGGAGGAATAATCAGGAGAGTGAAAAGAGATGTTTCCTCAGCGAGAACTTTTACTCCAATGAGGAAAATACCACGGTATCCCCAGGCATGTGGGCGGAGACTGAAGGTGTCAGTCTCCAGATTCTAGTTCAAGATCACCTCGTAGATCGTAAATGAACACTTTTTAAATCACTACATTACCCAATTTTATGGTATTAGGCCATTCTTATGAGCGTCTGGAGAATGTATCGTTTTTTAACATCAGCACACATTGCAGCATCACAGAATATGAATTTACTATATTTAATTATCTTATGGTCAGGTTATCAATATATTCTATTTTAACTCGTCACACTACCATTAAACTTTAACAAATAGACCACTGGGGCTGTTAACTAGGCAGGGCGGACAAAATCAATACGGTATAATACAACAATACAGTACTTCTCCTCATGGTATTATATCTTTGTGTTTAACAAGATTCTTTAAATATCTGCAGGTTGTAAATAAAAGCTGATACAAGCTGCTCCATTGTCAAACAAGGCTACTGAAAATGTCAAAGAAATGGTCCTCCAAAGAATGCTTCTTGAATATCATCTAGCAATTGATTCAGTTTGTGTTGCACACAAGTAAAATAAATTTTGACATTTTATATCCCTAGAGGATATTATTATCGGATTTACCTACAGTCAAATGCAAGTCACATAGTGTCATAAATCAAAATGGTGTAATGCAATTTCAAAGGTTGTTTGTCTCCTGCCCCCTGTAGTGTAACTCCACATTAATGAATAGACTAGTTAATACAACCTACAATGATTTGAAAATTAATAGTTCATCTACTGCCTCCTACCCGCAAATATCATCACATGCTGCGCACAGTATATTTCTGTGAAAGCTGTGTGAGTGGGAAGGTACACAGTGAATACACATCCGGTGGCTTTCTTATGTCAGGCGAGGAGTATGAATTTTATTAGTGATGAATAAAGGGGTGTGCTGCAGGGAAATATTGGCACAATCAGTTCTGAATGTACAATATTTATGCATGCACTGAAGCCCGACTGACTGAGATGTGTTACAGTGGGTGCCTTGCTCTCTTTGTACTCTTACTCATATTTCTACTATATCCACTTAAACCACAATGACCTGGCAGTGGTTTAGTTATAATATATTCATACTGTCCAGCCAAACATTGTTAAAACTCAGATAACTTTATTTTAAATCCTAGTTGATATCCTGAAGTTCCCATAGGTGTCAAGTGTGTCTGACTAAATGTTGGTGATCTGTGTAAAAAATGATGCACGAGACATCTATAATATTTCTGTTTGACATATGAGGTGGAAATCTGAAAATTAGGATTCAACACAAGCTTGTCTTTATAGTTTTTTTTGAGCTTGCTGATGAAGAGGGTGTGTCAGGCTAAGTCTCTATAATCAGTCAGGCATGTACATGTTGTTAACAGGTAGAGGATAAGGTTGCTTCTCTGTTAGAACTGGTTTAAACTGGATGTGTGGTCAACACAGACAGCTTACATGACAAGTCAGCAAGGTCAGTCAGAGTGCAAAAGTTCAGAAACAAGCTGTCATACAAAGTCACACAATAAAGCAAACTTTTCCAATACAAAGGATGGTGCAGCCATAGTATTGTCACTATTATATAGGATAAAGCCAACAATATTTGTATTATTGTGCAGAAATCCCAGTAAAAGACCAAAACCAACAATGAATTGATCCTACTAACAATTTCAATATTTACGAACACTTCTACCAAGCTTAACGTTGCTAACATGTCACACTTTGCCGTGTTTTCAGGCAGGAAAAGGTTTTAGGACACAAACGCAGGACACAGAAGCAGAACAGGTACAGTTTCTGAGTTTTTATTTAAGCCAACAAAACCTACAGCAGAGTCCAGAATTCAACAAAGGATGGTCCAAAAACAGAGGTAATCCAAACGAACAACAAAAAAACACTAAGTCCATGGGACGGAAAGCAAAGTCCAAAACAATCCAGCAGGTAATACTCCAATAAACAGCAGGGATCATGGTAAGACAGGCAGACACACAGCAAGAATACATACATACAGTGAACCAGCAACAGCTGAACATAAGTGACACATATTTAAGCACAGGCTAACGAGGAGGGCGGGTGACAAACAGGTGATATTAATAATGACAGCAGACAGGCAGGCAGAGAGACAGCAGGGGAAAACAGGCAGATACTAACAAGTTGCAAAACACAAGGCAAGAATTGACTGGAACTCAAAACACAGAACAGACAAGACAGACAAAGTAACACAGAAACACAGGCAGCTCCACAAGACAAAACGGAATAAGATAACTGAATAGAACAGAACAAAAAGAAACAGAATGATCATAAACAAATGAACAACTAATCAGGCAGAGATCCCAATCACATATAGTAGACAGGCACCAAGCATAAAACAAACACCAAACTTAATAACAGAAAGAGACAGAAACTAAGGCAGGCACGGATCAAAACCAAACTACACAGGAAACAGACTAAACAGCACTAAAGGCACAGCATAGTCTACAAACTAATACAGATGGACTACAACGTAAAAGTGAAAACAGACTGAGAACCAACACAACAATCCACACAAGAATAAACAAGGTGAAACAGTAGAACACAAGAGATGGAGCCAAAACAAATACTAACTAACAGATACTGAACAGACCGATAAACAAAACTCACAGAGACCTAAACTAAACAGGGCTGATCAGACAGGCAGTGTGACATAACAGATCACCAAAGGTAATACAATTTATCCTGAGGACAACATGACTGTCTGTACCAATAGTTAGAAAAAAATGTAAACCTTATAGTGGCATGGTCGCTGTATTTTGAGTCATTCTCATATAAATACTGTGAAAATTCAGTGTATTCACTAATGCACCAAATGTGTATTCTTCCATGGCTGAAAATAGTCCCCAACAAATGCACAATGGATTCCTGTTTTAGTAGAGTTTGCATAAAGGTACAGTGCCCTGCTGTTTGAGGAAACTGAGCAGTCCATTTGAAATTTGTGACCCAATCATGGGAAGATTTATTTCTTTAGTTGAAACAAAAGAGCTCAGAGAAGTTTTCAGAGAAAGACTGACATATTGTTGGTTTTGGTCTTCTAGTTTTTTGTTCAGCAACCAGCTCTCTTGCTGTTTGTATTCTTTCTTCTTACCTTTCTCTTATAAGTGTACAGGCACACACACACACACACACACACACACACACACACACACACACACACACATACACACTCATACAGTCATTGGGCCATTAGAGGAGTAAAATGAAGCTCTTCTATGTGAACCGTCTGCTCTCCCTCCGCAGGCTACACATAACAACCATGACCACTTGACTCTATTTCTCTCTGTCCCTCCTTCTCTTTCTTTCTTGCCCACTTGCTTTCTCACTTGTCCCATCTGTCTAATTCTCCTCTGTCATTTTCCCACCTTGTCTCCCCATCTCCTCACATTCTTTCTCACTTTTTCTGCTCCTCTGTTTTTTGTCATGTTTTGCCGTCTCTCCCCTCCACACAGGCGTGGTGAATGGATCTCTAAATTAATCCCTGACTCTTGCTCCGGGTGGTGAGCAACGCTCCGCATTAGAATAGGGAATTCTGCCTCTGACCTTGGCTAGTTCCTCTCTATTCTAGTATTCAGGAAGCGTGAACGGATCATAAAAATCCCCGGTCCCCATCGTTTTCCCTATTCACTGAGGAATACAACCCGTTTCTTGTCCCAGGGTCACAGTCCATATATCCTCTAACGCTGTCTTCCTTAGTTTTTTCCTATGTGCACATGCAAACAGTGTGTCTGTCTCTTTTGTACTATATTAACAGATATGTGTAGGTGTGTATTTATATCTGACTTTCTGTGTTTATGTCTGCGTGTGTGTGTACCTTTTTGATGTACCTCAGCCAGAGAATAACACTATTCCACTGGGCTCACCCCTGCTTCTCTATTCCCTGGTTTATAGAAAATAATGCACATGGATTAGCATGACCAAAAGCTGCCATGAAATGTGCGTGTGGTGACATTTCTGTCCATACTGAATGCATGTGTGCAAAACTGTGTGTCACTGAGGTACATGGGCACATATGAATGTGACTGTGCGTGTGTGCAGTGAAAGAAAACCGTTGAGAGTGAGTGTGACGAAGATAGACAGAAAGTGATAAGGTGAATTAGGGATGGAGGAGGAAGAAATGAAGAGGAAAGGATTTGTAACAAAGAGGTGGTTATACCTGGTTTGTGGTGACAGAGCTGAGAGAACCAATGATGTGCTGCCAAAATGGTAAATGTGATTCTTGATATGAGGGATAATACTTCTACTTTAATTAATTTCACGTCCAAAGCTAAGACAAATGACAAATGCATGGTTCTGTACCTACTATACTGCAATAATGATAATGATGATAATATGTACTCTGTGGTGTAATGGTTTAGGTGGTTGATTATTGCATTGATTCATACCCTCTAAATTTATCATCTAGAGTTAGTATAGATTATGTCTATAGTGAATCATTACCAAATCAATACTGTATTATTGGCTGCCACAGATTTACAAGCAGGCTGCACGTGATTATCTTTGCAGCCTGACTGAGTCAAACTGTTGGAGTAAGAATCTCCATGAGGTGTCACTCTTGTTTTGCCCCTCTGTTGTAGGAGTTAAAGGAGCTATGTGTAATCTTTTAATGAAATCACTTATCAGTTATTCACTTCTTTATTGCCTATATGTGAACGAGTTGTAGCCTCACATAAAAATGATCCTTACACCTGCTTTCTCTGCCCCTTGGAACAGCTTTTATGCTGTGTCCTATATGAAGGAATCATGTAGGATTTTCTACACGAGCGCTCCATAGCCTCTTGCCTACTACCGAAGCTAACACAAATTCCACGTAAGAATAAACAACACCAAAAAGGTTTGTTTTGGACATAAAAACTGAAGTGGAGTTGGCATTCATTCTATTTGACAGGTAAACTCACATTACTGCAAAGCGTTTGAAATATATTGTGATTTTGTGCTTTAGTTGGCTCAAGTTAGATAACGTTTGCACCAACCAGTTGCTAACGTTATTGTTGCAAAACACTACAGTTGAATGTAGGGCTGTACATAGCGGTTATTTTTCAAATCGTTTTTTCAATTAGTCGATTAATCTAACAACTAATTTGTGTACTCTAAAGAAAAAAATGTTGCTTATTACTCGATTTCCACACCAATTCATCCAAAATAAATATCAAAAACATGTGTAATCAGTAAATTAATATTTTATTCAATAATCCTGATGAAGCACATTAGAATAATGAGAAGAGTAGCTTTACTTTACTTTACAACTTTAAGTGTTGCTGACATGGATTTATTTCAATATATAGTAAAGCAGTATGACAATCACAGGCAAATGTATTTCTTCATCAGTGTGGAGCAAAGAAAACAACTGAAACGATTCACAGGCTGTGCAGTCACAGATC
Source organism: Lepomis gibbosus (assembly GCA_029875015.1). NCBI lineage: Eukaryota > Metazoa > Chordata > Actinopteri > Centrarchiformes > Centrarchidae > Lepomis > Lepomis gibbosus. The sequence goes on from JAPMOB010248550.1 coordinate 9,343, forward strand.
AGCTGTTTTCTCGCTCATGCGTGGACGTTAAATAAACAGAAAATATGAAACGGCTGAACGGTAGATGACACATGGTGTAATGTTACATCTCCATAAAAGCAGCGGGGCAGAAATTACTTTTAACATGAAGGCGATGAAGAAATACTTTTTACATACATTTTAACAGACTACATGTCCTCGTGCTGATAATGTGCCTTGCTTGTGTTGCGACAGAAAGTAAACACGATTTGCAGTTCTGCCGTCAGTACTCCAGGATACTTTTGCTTCACGTATTTGTGGACAGCAGCTGTCCTGCAATTAAGTTATTTCCAATTCACAGAGCTCACGGAGCAGCACCTTGTTGAGTGTCTGTCTAAAATACTCCCAAACTTTAGACGGTTGAAGGTGTGGTGTTGTAGCTGAAGCTTGTCTGGGGGAATCCCTGCTGACACTGCATGCAGCGCACTTAATGCAAGTCAACGTATATGGCTTTCCTCATTACTTCATCAGCTAACATCACTATTCTGTGTGCCAGTATTATGTCAAAGGATTGCCTGCAAGAAATGACATAACAGTACAAAGAAAATGTGAGCTCAAGTACGTGTAGGAGCACATGCTCGGAATCGTAGTGGTTGCAATCTGAAACCTTACTGCTAGAGGCCACTGAAAACTACATAGAGCTCTTTTAAGGACAAAATGAATGAATTCAGAGATGTGAAGCGGATTAGGCTTGTGAATCAGAAATGGATGTTAGACCCACGCTCACGACACGCAAAAGTTCCAATAACATGAATTACTGTATTTGCATTAATATAACATTCTAATGAAATATTTCCACTTCACCTCAGGGTAACATTGGTTCTCATGTTGGCTGTGGGCACTCACTTTTCTCAGATTACATCTGTGATCTCCACATACTGGGTCATATAAAAATGTGGTAATCAATGTGAGAGTGTGATTTAAATTGAATCTGTAGTGTACAATCAAAGAAAGACAGTAACGCGTAAAAACAAGGCACCAGACCTTCTCTCTCTATTACAAGAACGTAATTACAGCTATTATGAGGAATTAAAGCTGATAATGTACAATTCATGCACCTTGTGTTGTGGTGGTGCTATCAACAGGTCAATGTGAAACTATAAATTACACTATAAATACAAATCTATGCCTTAGGTATGTAAGATGGGACTTCCATTAATCCCCACTATAAATCCAGTTTAGGAAACATGTTACTTTTAGAGTCTTACATTATATGGATGATTTATATCATCTAACTATAAATCTTCTGTGGTTTTCAAGCAGGAAGCTTCCGGTCAGAGAACTGATGCAAATGCAGAAGTCCCTTAAACCTGCATTCTATCAAACGGTCAGCAGGGGGCGACTCTTCTGGTTGCAAAAAGAAGTCCGGTTCCGTTAGAAATACTGGTAAAGTGACCCTAATTCTCAGCTGAATTATTACCTCAGCAAACACTTTGATCATGAGTTCATGGTCTCAATCGATAGTTTCAAGTCTTCTTCAATACAACATGATGTTCATTTAATAACTTATAGTCCCATTTAGAGGAAAATAGACCCTAAAGCAGGGCGGGATCTATGATTGACAAGTCGTTACCATGGATACCTGTTAATCAGCACTGTGTAAATTTAACTACTGCTGATGAACAAGCTTACTAGGACTTGGCTGTTCACTTTCTCTGGTGAGAACATAGTTTTAAGCCTGTTTTTCGCTAGACAAAGTTTTCTGTAGAATGATTTATTTGTTAATTGAAAAAGTGTTGAAACAGTGATGATCATAAAAACACATGTACAGAACAACACAAAGAAAACAAGGAGTGTTTCACATTCATGTTCAGGCTTGGAGCTTTGATTAAATTGATTCCTGGAACGCTCAGCTACAACTCTGTAACACCCTCACACACGAACACAAAGACATTTTTACACACTCTCTCTGACACATATACATATTTATTTGCCAAAGTGTCTATATAGTTCCAACTTCTCACATGTACTTCCTCACCTTTCTCCTTTCTCACTTCTTTCATTAAATGGCTCAGTCATCTTGCAGATGATTTGAGACACTCAATAATAGCACTGTACTATCATCTTTATTGGTGACGTTTTGCATGGTTATATGTCTTCTTAATGGCCACACTGGGGGAAATAGAGTGAAATAACATCTTGAACTCTGGCAAGGCAGGGAGATTAATATGTGGCAAGCCTTCGTTCATTCATGTTACTGGCATACTGAAAGTGCCGATGACTCTGAAGGCGCCCTAAATGCTTTTCCTGGCATCAAGACACACTATCTGATTCAGGGCTAATACCATGGCAGAAATGAATTAATTTAATTAACACTTCTCCCATTTACAGGTACCTTTACTGGAGCATTGTTTTGTTAGTCACCAGTTAGTAATAATACTGTAATTTAAATGTGTTATATATTCCTATTGAGTCCTGAACTAAAGTCGAAACAGTCTTGTAGTACAGAGCAATAATACACATGGATGCATTGTAGCTTCGTTGTTATTTTTGTGAGCATACTGTACCTTCCATAATGTCATTAGTGCCTATCCTGCAAGCTTTACAGATGGTAGATCTACTGATCAAGAGGTTTAAATCTACCTCTTGAATATGGCTCTTTCATTCTGTCAACTAAATTTGGCAGGCACACAGTAGGTGTATGCGCATATATTTGAAATAGCAAACTAACTGCTTGAAAACCACCACTTTTACAATGTATTTGGGGTCATATTCACAACAGTATTTTATCTTACTTACAGCAGTTGCACTAAATTGCACTAGGCGTTTATAGTAATGATTTTAGTAGGAACTGCTGAGACAAGAAAAAGGCAAAAATGGTAGGCTATGCAGGAAAATACCAGAAACAACTGGAATTCATGTAAATTTTGATATGTGTCCCAGTGAACCACTGTCACACACACACACTCATTAAGATGATAATTGTTGTTAGGTTTGTACTGTTGTGGCTAACAAACAATGATTGCAAAAGTACAGTGGCTATTTTTGCAAAAATATATACATTTTCTATGAATGCATTTTTAGGACTAATCCTGGTCTTGTATTGACTACATCTATTTTTTTTAATATTTAGGAGCTGTTTTTTTATTCTAAACTGCTTTATAAATGACACGTAGACTAGAAACATTTGTAAGATTGTATTGTTAAGACTGAAACAGCCATTGCTTTTAGGGTTTTCTCATAATCATTTGGTTCATCCGACAACAAAGTCACTAAGTCTGCTGCTTATCTACACCCAAGCTTTCCTCCTTCTGGTACTGCGAAGTTTCAGAGCATGTCCCCATAACCATAGTAACTCACTCTCAATCCTGCCTGCAAGCGCATGGTGCGTGAGGAGAGGGAGATTGCTCTGAGCTGCATGCAAGGGAATACAGTTCATTAGCCTACAATGTAATAGACTTTGTATATTTCTCTACTCTACTTTCCCGTTGATGGTCTTAATAACTCACTAGATCTGTCACTAGTTAGAAATAAAGTTCCTTAAGGTCTTAAAAAGTTACGTAGGGCACTGTTAGGCATATGAGGGGGAGGACATAATCTTTCAAAACTTAAAAACACATTGGTCTCGCTGACTCCTAGTAGAGAAAGTGAGCTGTTAACATTTTGTGTACCAATTACATTGACTAGACACTGATGGACAACAGGTTATATTTTAAGTTTTGGAAATTATTGCTAGAGACAATTCAGTAGTTGCTGGATATTGGTAGGAACATATCCCTCCTGTCACTATCAAATTCTACTTTCAACTTTCCTTTTAGCTTAAATTGCTCAGTCATCGTGTAGATGCCTTTAAACACCTTGTTGGTACTTCATTCTATTCTGTTTAGGTCAGTCAGCCACGTAAACACAGTTAATAACTGTAATTTCACATCTATTGGCAGCTTTGTGCACACATGAATACCCCTCACCACAGTATTAGTTTTCACATTTTTTAATTTTCCAGTAACGACCAAATGCTGAACCAATATTCTGTGTGTGTGCGTGTGTGTGTGTGTGTGTGCATATGTGCATGGTGGCTCATGTAGAGTGGTGTAAGTGCTCCCTGAAGAATGACTCTGTTGCATTATTTTATTCTAGCTTCAGCAGTAATGACCAAACAGCAATATTATTACGCCATGCAGCATGTCGCAATGCATCCGCACATTTGCTCCAGGTAATCTGATTTCATTTAGTGGAACAATAAAATAGACTGTTTTCCGGTGCGTCTCACTTCTTTCATTAAAAAGTCCTCACTGCCAGGGAGTAAAACTGACATCTCACTGCATGCAATAGTGAGAGGGTTTTATTAGGGCAGTAAATGTTCTTTCGTTCACAGATAGTGCTGAAGGCTATGAGGCACAGGCATTGTACGAAATATTTGTCAACAATTATGACAAACCACATTTTTAGTATTTAGTTTTTTGTTCTTTATTGCTAATTGTGCAATAAAAACATGGATGATATTGCCTATTATACAGTATCATGTCAAAGTTTCAATCCTTAAGATTTCAGCCCAGGTGGGTCAGGTGACAGCCATTGTTAATACAGTAAAAGCAAGTGCAGTTTAGTACAGCAAACATGGCTCCTTTGTCAAAAATGGAACAGAAGAGCAACTGTGATACTGGTGTCTCCGTTTATGATTCAGAACAAACTCATATTGTTTTAATAATAAAGAAGACAGTTGAAAATAATATCAACTGCGATCTGATTTCATGCCGCATAGGAGTGTAGTTTTCCACAGAATACAGTACAGTAAAGTTGGTTACCTTGTTGAGGAGTTGGAGGTTTGCAGCCCTTCATCTTCAACAGCTCACGGTGGCTGCTTTTTCTTGTTCCATTATTGAATGTAAATACTGTCGATGGCTATTGCAGGAAAAATACAGACCATGAATGGTATCAAAATTTGATTTCACAAAAGTCTTAAGGAATACAACTTTAAATGTATCTTAAGACATTTTAAAACAATGATGATAGCTGGGTTTGTATATTAGGAGTAGCTGAGGCTATGAAACTTGTGGTGATTTGTTATGTTATGTTATGAGTTAATAGCTATAGATCTGACAGTTGGTCAAAACTAGTTTCAGGGTGAAAAAAAATAATGAAACAGCATTTAGGGAATCATACTGATACTAAAGCTGGACTGAAACTCATATTCCTTTTTGTAGTTCTGCATTTTCTTCAGGCAAGATGAGATATAGAGAGAGACTTATTGCAGGTTTTACAGACTACCTAGCCTGAGGCTGGTTGAGTAAAATCCTTCCACAACATGGTGCAGTGTTTTGTCTGGTTTAGCCAAGTGATATTAGAGTAAGAATCAGAAAGACATTTGAATTAACTTGCTGTGGTCAGATGGGGAATGTCGGAAGGATGGAGTTAATTTTATTTCAAGTAAGCACAATATTATCTTGCCTGTTTGTTCAAGCCTAATAATGAACTGTGAATAATATTATAAGACCACGCAGTGTGTTTCAATGAATAGCCATATTCCCTCCAGGTAATCTGACCTCAGTGGGATAAAATGCAGACTGTCTCTTTAACCCACACACTAACCCACACCTACACACTTTTCCACGCGCACACACACACCATAAGAGCCTCGACAGCCTCTGTCTTTCTAATGTGTTTCATTAAGACCTCTATTTTCCCACTGGACATGATAGCGGCGCTGCAAACAGAAAAATGTCTGTTTCCTCTGTGTTTGTTTTTCACGCTATGGCGTTTGGAAGATGAAAAGCATGAGAAGAGATGACAGCGGATTTTAAGTGTTACCCGTCGCCTTAGCAAAACACAGGGGCGTTTACTGAATGGAGCCATGTACGCAGTAATTGTCTGTGACGTCTTTTTGTTGTTCTTCACTCTCTCAGCTTAGCTGTTGTTGTTTTCATGTTCTGATCAAAGGATTTCCATTTGTCTTCCTTCTCTTCTCTTTCTCTTCCATTCCTCTCACTTTGCTTTTTTTTACGCTTATAAGCACAAGCATGCACTCATGCATAATCACAAACACAAGCATAGTGCTTTTCTGTTTTCTTGTTTTTCTACTTCTCATCCTTTTTTTCTTTTTCGCCTTCAGTTTCCTTGAGTCAGGCTCACCGTTTATCTTCTGTTTTCACCTTACTTACAGTATTTCCTTACTCCCAGTCTCTCTCTCTATGTCTCTCTTGCACACCCACCTCTGTCTGTCATTGCTCTGTCTCATTACTCATTAGCTGTTAAGTGGCTTTTGGTGTGGAACAAAAGCTGTGATGTGTGCAGAGCAGAGGTGGGAGTAAGTCACACATGTCCAAGTCACAAGCAAGTCTCAAGTCTTAACCTTCAAGTCCCAAGTTACTGTGATGAAAGTTAAGCAAGTTTCAAGTCAAGTCATAGTTTAAGAGAGGTGGCAATTCAACTGTATGATCATTTTGGAATATGTAGTAAGTGTTTCTGTTCTAACTAAATTGAACTATATACAAAGGTTTTCTATTATTAGTGTACTATTAGCTTCACTGGCAATTGAAATGGGGTAGAAAAATAGTTATAGAGTAATAGAAACACGTGTTAGCAACGGTAACCTAAGTTTAAACACACTAAGTAATATATTTTTCATTTCCACTTGAAAAATCTTGCCAACAAATGCATGCAGAAAACTACAGCTGGGACTCATTAGCTGGAAAACACATGGGACCACAGCATAAAGCCTTACCTAGTCCAAATTTAAATTTTAGACCAATACCATGAAAAATGAATGTTTTACACAGGTTTTTCTAAGGGTATGTGTGAGCATATTTTTTTTGAAAAACAGCATTGCGGCAAGGGGCTGTGGCTGCATCACACCATAGATTTACACAGATGTGTTTTTTTTGCTGGTAGATCATGAACTTTCTACCTAAAGCTAGATATTGTTATTTTCAGGATTTTATTAGCTTCACAAATGCCAGTCAACTGGTTGCAATTGGCTCAGCCTACCCACCAGATAATGGAGGCGGGCCCTTCCTTACAGCCCAGGCTCTCATTGGCTGTTGTAGGCCGCAGATGGGACATGTGAGTTCCTTTTGGGGACGAATAAGGTGTCAGTCTAAATGTCAGAGTTCAGAAACTAATTTAAATACAAGATATCACATTTGTTTACATCCAAATTGGAGTTAATAATGGCTTCATAGTTGAGTCACGACAATTTTGATTGTACTGGTTGGTCTGACAGAGGCGCTGATTGTACCCATGGTGATTGTATGTAGAAATGGTTTGCATTTGTTGAATCACAAGGATTTTAGCTTTCAATCGGTGTATCATGGCACATAACAAAAGCTGTCATCAGTACCTGACACCGGACACAATGGTGGATGGGTCACAGTGGGGGGATTGAACCTGGGTCTCTCACACCAAAGGGATGTATCTTAACCATAGTACCATCACCACCCTGTTACCACGAGGAATGTTAAGAGGTTAAGTTATGAACTGCAGCCAAACAACTGGGTGTAGCTTAAACTTAACGCTAGCTTTCTACATGTTCGACCGGCCTATTAGATCTCTAAAAAGCCACAGTCACGTAATGTACCTTTCTTTATAGGTTCTATACTGAGGGATAAAGTTGGATGTTGTGGTGGTCGTGTCACTGCTTTTTGAGCTGCACACTGCTGTTTTTGTCTTCCTACTGTTATTAACAACATAATCCTTGGACTGCTATGTGAAAGCACACATGGTTGCAGGATTATGTCACACACGTTGGAATAAGCAAATGCAAGTATTTAATAAAAAACAAACATATCATTTTCAAGTGATCTGTGTCAAGTCTGAAGTCATGAATACCAAGTCAAGTCAAGTCTTTTGTCTGTATTAGTCAAGCAAGTCTCAAGTGTTAAGATTTGCAACTCGCGTCTAACTTGAGTCAAGTCATGTGACTCGAGTCCCCCACCTCTGGTGCAGACTGACATTAGCTGCTGAGCATACTGTACCTACACCTACATCATCACTTCTGTTATCTACAGTAGCTATCTGTGCCTGTATCTGTATTATCTATCACATTTTTTTCTATCTTTGCCACAAACTAGAACTTGGATTCTCAGTAAAATGATACAGGAGGTCATATATGCCCATTTTCAGGTTCATAATTTTATTTAGGGGTTGTAGCAGAATAGGTTTACTTGGTTCAATTTTCAAAAAAGCATCACAGTTTTTGTCATTGCTGCAGCACCTCTTTTTTACCCTGCGTTTTAAAAGCTACGTTTTAGCTATACTGAGTGAAGCATCTCACTTGTATGCAATCTTTGTGTTGCACATGCGCACCATCTATGTTAGCACTACTAGCCAATTAGAAGCAGAGCTGGGTAGGCCTGATCCCGAAACACAGCATGAACAACCTAAAACAGCTTTGCACCTTAGACTGGAGCATGATGTTACAGAGTGATAAGTTATTTATTTGTAACAAATAACTAAAGTTTTAACTGTGCACTCTCTACAACATTTGGATAGTCTTCTCACTTAATCTCACACACACACACACACACACACACACACACACACACACACACACAGATCCTTGTGTGTTTGTTTCCATAGATTTATGATGTGGATGAAAGGAAGGGCATTAGTTAATATTGATGAGTGCTGCCACTCAGTCTTTCTCACTGGCTTACTTAGAGATGAGAGGCATGACCTTTACACACACACACACACACACACACTCACACGAATGTGTGCACCCACACACTTACACTCACAAAGACACACAAACAAATCCCCACAAAGATTCAGTCTATTCCTTGTTGTATTATTAAAGTTTAACTATTCCCGCTCTGTGCCTTTAATAGGAGAAACCTAATATGTGTGTGTGTGTGTGTGTGCATACATGTATGCATACCTGTTTGCTCATTACAAACATTAAGATTCTCCCAAATCTCAAAGCCAGTGTTGGCCTTGAACCAGTTCATCCCTAATGGCCCATTGGTATTCAGTTAGGGTAATAGATTCCAAGGTAACCATCTGGTAATTCATCACACTTACAAATAGACAGAGTAGGAAACAAAAAAGCTATTAAACCGATCATAGCAGGAACAAGGTTCATATGAAGAGAGAGGAAGGCTCTCATGGAAATAGAGGAAAATAATTCATTATGCACTGGCGATTATCATGGGGGCAGAAACACATAAAGAGGCAAGCGTGAGCACTCGGCAATGTAGTTGCAGCAAGTCATCTTAACCTTTATGCTAGAGAGAGACATGGCTGCTGTGTATGGTTGGATGTGTTCCTGTTTGTGTGTTTACCGGCCTTATAGAGGTCAATCTCTTTCTGACAGCACTGGTATTTATCTCCTTAAGCTCACTGGTTTATCTGTGTGTGTTCATGTGCGTGTGTGTGTGTGTGTGAGAGAGAGAGAGAGAGAGCACAAGTGTGTTTGTCTATGTTTCAGAAGTCACATCACGGTTTGCCCACTCACATTCTGTCTCTTCTTGAGGTAGTGCATCAAATAGCATACACACACGCGCGATCGATCTCACCGTTCAGACACTCACAGTGATGGATGGATACTCCCTTGCTTCTATTTTTACCCCTGGCACTCTGTGTGTCTGCCTTCTTATCTTTACAAGAAGCCTATGGAAACATGAAGAAAATCCCTGCATCCTAATTAAAACCTGTGTGTATGTGCAGCTGGAGGATGTTTGTGGTTGTCTGCACTTCAGTGACTAGTGTGTTTTTCACACCCAGCAGTTTTTTTCCTGGCTGAGCAACATCTTCCTCACTCAGCCTACTGAGGCTACATGCATTACTTTTTGGTTTAAAAATGGAGTTTTAAAACGAATATGATCTACGTCCACACCAGCATTTTAGCTCCATATCAGAATTGATCTCTGTCTATAGTAAAATGACTGAAAACACACATCTACTGGCCATTCACGTACACTGTGCATGCAAAAAACTTCTCTGTTTTAAGTCTTCAGATTCATTGCTTTAGTCTGAATGGAAAATGCAAATGTTGCAAAAGGTCTGTTTTCTAAAATGAAAATGTAGAAGTGTGGATGGAGCATGAGTCTCCCACTTCTGAGGCATGTCTTCACATGGAACCACTTGCTGCTTCAAAAGGAGGTACCTGAGGAGTTTTCCCTCTCTAGTCACACAGAAACATGTCAACACAAAACACAGCTAATAGTGATGGAAGGCCAGGTATTACTTGACAAGTTAATCGCAGACTTGCGTGGATATGCTGTCTTAATGCTACAGAATGTCAGTCAGTAGAGCATGCGCACCATGTGCCAGGACTTAATGCAGAAACCTGAGTTTGAATACGACCCACTGCTCATTCGCTGCATCTCTTGGAAATTACGTGATGTGTGCTTGTATGTGCTAAATTGGCACATAATAAGTTGTCCAGCCAGTCCGGGTAAAACAAAATCAACGGATGGGTAAGAAAGCTGTAAATCAAGTCCATATTGTACACACACAGACAGTCTAGGTCAGAAGTCTACTGAGGTAATAGTTAAAAATACATGTGTGGGTGGACTATGGATAACGCTCAAAGTCACTATGGTTTTTTATTATCTTAATGACATTACACTGTTTTCCTCTTCCTCTTTCGTCATGTAAGTGAAGTATGCGCCCACTTAGTTAAGAATAACCCATATGTTATAAAAACATACCTATAAAACTGTGCATGTCAAACATGTTCAGTCTGTGTGATAATCACATCGACACATTCTCAATCATTCCTTCAATGGCTCCATTTAGAGCGGCAAAGTAAACTAGCTGAGCAACCACATTACCTCGTGGCAGTGTAGAAAAAGTTCAAAACAAGGTCAAAACCTTCCCATCTGGGGCGCTTTTTGTTGGAGGAGTTACCAGAGGGTGCTTACTAAATGGGGTCACCAACTGCCTGGAGGACCCCACTGCTATTGTTTTTTGTATTATTTTTGTTGTTTTTTTATCTCTCTAATTTTCTCAAGGTAGAGGGCATTGCTCAGTTTCAGTTACACACTTATCTAGCAGTGGTTTGACTGTCTCTGTAAGTACTTATTATCGATTATTGTGAAAATATATATTTGTATCTCTAGATTTCTGTCTTTCTATTTATTGTCTATTTATAGCCTTTTACGTGCCCATCTATCCATCTGTCTGCAGTAAATCCTGCATTTTAATTCAAGTAGCTAATTACCATTCAGCTATTATTGTCTGTCAACTGAGCAGCTGGAGGGAAAGACTGAAACCTTTGATTGCTATAGCTGTGAAAGTACAGTTAGTAATTATAAGAGGTGGGTAGAGTATCCCAAAACTTTACTGTAAAAAGTACTGTTACTTTGCAAAACAAGTACTCAAGTAGAAGTAAAAGTGGTCATCAAAATAACTACTTGAGTAAGAGTACAAAAGTATTCATTAAAAACATTACTTGAGTAGTAAGTAACTTAGTAACTTAAGAAAAAAAAGTATCTTTTTCTCAAAGTCTTTTATTTGATGTGCATGTGACTAGAACTATTTCAGATGGTCTTCCTCAGGTAAACGTAAAGATGTGAACATGCATATTTGTGATGAAATGGCAAGTCATCATCTCCTGATTAGACAACGTGCCACATTTACTCAAGGACAATATTCTCAGTGTGTATCCACCAAGTGTGAATTCAAAATACTGCATTAATATTATAGCCTGTTAGTACTGCAGTAAGTTTAACACTTAAAGATTGTTTACAATGTAAATTTTTTTTGTTGTCCCCAATATTATGGCAAACAAATCAACTTTGGAGATAATGCTGTGATGTTTCATATTTATTGCCTATTGAATACAGGTGTGTTCACTTTTTCATGTTTACCCAAGGAAGATGACGTTGAAACATTACATCAATCACATCCACATGAAATAAGAGTAGTGTGTCTTTTTTGTGTGTACATAGTTTGGTCTGTCTTCATCAGGCTACACCAATGAGCATGACTAGTTAAATGTAGACTGCTCGTACATTGTTAGCTTGAATATTTACATTAAGGCAGAAAGCAGCAGAAAGGAGTTTTTAAGCATCATATGCTGTGTAACTATATAGCATTAAACATATTAGCATTAACACGACAGACACTGCACTCTGTGTCAGCTCAGTGTCAGCTCAGTGTCAGCACGGTGTAGCCGACGAGACAGGGCTGGCTGCACGGTGTGCTAAATTTTAATATGTAGCCTTAATTTGCGGTATATAAATAAAAAAGTAGTGAAGTAGCACGATAAATGCATCTATATCGCGGAGTAAAAGTAATAGTTTTTCTCTTAAAAACTATTCAAGTAAGAGTAAAAGTATGATGCGTTTAAACTACTCTGAGAAGTACAATTTACTCAAAAAGTTACATCAGCACATGTAACGGAATAAATGTAACTCGCTACTACCCACGGTGTGTGGGCTGGCTGGCATTATCAGTTTAGTCCAGACTGATCCCTTAGCTATTCATGCAGTAGTAGCAGAAAGTCATGGTGTTCACTTATCCAGTAAAGTCTCTCATTATCAACCAGATGGATTGGCGCAACATTTTTAGCCTAGTGACTTAAGTGATTCCGCCAGACTTTTCCTCTAGCACCAGCACTACTTTTAGTTTGGGTTTGAGAGAAATGTCTGGACAACTATAAGATGGATTGCCATGAAATTTAGTACAGATGTTCATGTCTCTGTGGGAATGACCTCAACTTCACGGGTAGCAGCTGAATGACGTCACACAACAATGGCAATTCCCATAGAAGCATACATTGTAATGGTAAACCATACACTAAAAATCAACATAAATTATATACTGCATAGTATATATACTATGTTATGACCTGGCACAAGTGGCCACAACAAAAGGGAGACACACCAAAATATGTTTGTTAACCCAAAAATAAGCCAAATTAAGAATTGTGCCCAAAATAAAGTTATTAAAGTATAGGGTATGAACATCAGTGGTTTCAGTAGTGTCCATGCAGAATGATAGATGCATGAGTAAGTGTGTGTTGTAATATGCAAGAAACGAGATGACTACAACTAAGACAGAATATCCAGAAGCCAAACCAAAGGTGGAGCCTGTGGGGGGAAACAAAGGGTAGTTAGCAGGAGATCTGTAACCTCAGCACAGCAGCAGCTACCTGAAGAATAAGAACGAGGAGTTACACATACTGTATAGGACAATGGGCCCAGGTGCCCAGAGTTACTGCAATCAGCTTTAGCTCTTCACCTTCAAGGAAGAGAAAGAGATTGGCCACACCCAAACATGACCCCCACAGGGCTTTGCAACATCATTTAGTTAAACCTGTTTTGCCTGTAAATTGATGTAGAAATATTTTTGCAATGTTATTAGGTAGCTGGTTACATTAAACAATCTCTGAAAGTCATCATCTCTGCACAAAAGTTTTTCAGGAAAACAATAAGAAATAGAAAAGAAAATGGGAAAACATTGGGAAATATAGCCTACTTTACTTGTGAGGATAACTACTGATATAGCTAGAGGAGTGCACAGTTAATAATGTATATTAACGTAACATTTTAATTAAAGCGCACATCTTTTTAATTTAACACTAAGGGTACTGCTGAGGGTTCAGGTTTTTTGTTCACATGCACCTGTAATGCTTTGAGGTCAGGAATCAGAAATTTCAACTTGGAAATTTTCAAATTCCAAGCAATGTGTAACGCAGCATTAAACTTCACTTTACTACCAAAACTATTGACATTCACATCACATTCACATCAGCTTCATCTGTACTTCATGTTTAGTGCTAAGTAGCAAATAATAGAATGTTAACACAAAACTAAAATGGTGAATATGGTAATCATTATACCTGCCAAAAATCTACGTGTTAGCATTATCTTTTTGAGCATGGTAGCATACCAACATTAGGATTTAGCTCAAAGCACCGCAGTGCCAACTCTGTGAATCTATCTTTCTTTATCTCTTTGTCTCCACTTGTGGGGGAAAATATTGAGTGACAGAGAAACGAGGACTAATACCTCAAATAGGTTTTGGTGTTTGTAAGGCAGTAGGTGACACTAAAAAAGAACGATTGGGGTCAGGAATGTGTTTGGTGTCTGTTTGAAGATGGAAAGAGGGGCTAGAGTGGGTGAAAGAGGGAGAGGGGAAGGAAAATGAAGAAAAAGGCAACTTAGCTCTTCAGCTCACTGAGAGATACAGTTTAGAGCTGTGCATGTGTGTGTACAGATCTCTATGTATGTGTTGCCATTTTTATTTAAAAATACCTATCTACGTGGTGAAAAGAGAGTAGATAGATGCTCAACGTGAGATATAACACGTTGTTGTCTGCTTGATGTTGTAGAAAATACTGCTTTGTTGTCTGCAGTGTATGCATGAAACTAACAATGATAAATGTGTTTGTGAAGACAGTGATAGAGTCATGAAAACACCCCCACTGACAAAGAGCATCAACTATGACAATCAGCTCTAGGTGGGGATTATTACACCACATCTTATCATGGCATTGTTAATCAGACAGTGAATCACTGGAACCAATACACACGCTCTTATACTCTCCATTTCACTCATTCACTTGACTATAGACATGCACACACACACACATGTCCTACTCTCTCTTCCCTCATTCTCCCAAAGGCTATATTTCTTACACACGCACACACACACACACACACACACACACACACACACACACAAATGGTCGCACGCTCAAGGGGATGATAGGATGATAGTACAGATGGCATACTAGAGTAATATTCTCCATATGGGAAGGTAATATCGTCAGAGCAGTCGTCTGGGGAGAAGGAGAGAGCGAGATTAGATCTGCAGAGGGTAAGTGAGAGAGAGAGGCTGAGTTTCTGTTGTACATGGCCACAGAAGTGTACAGAACTGAATTTGGTAATGTTGAATAATTACTGTTTATATTAGAGTAAGTAGATAATAGTAAATATAATTGTAAAAAGAAAGATAACAGAGTCATAGGTGTTTTATTTATAATCTGTATCAGATCATAGTTCACACAAACATTTAAAAGATTAAAAATAAAAAGATTACAATGTTAAAGATTATTATTGTGTTGCTACATCTATATATTTTTTATTACACATTCTTATGGTTACTACTTTTAATTACAATTTACAAAATTGCTGTAAAGTCAAATGACATGTATTTAAGTATTTAAACAAACACAACTCTGCCATTATAATAGCAGTGTGCCAAGGTCCAAGCTCACCTGGCTTTTAAAGGTAATTTGACATGATGCTCTGATTGTTTTATAGCATGTTATGCCCAAACACATGCATGATTAATTAAGAGACTAAGTATGATCCTTTTGAACCATGTGTTTGGCGCGCCAATTATTTTTTCCACCGTCAAACTAGCAAAAGAGGATTTTGACTCGCCCTAAATGCGCCATGCTCTTCCCACTGTGCGCTTAGATAGATGAAATGGGCCCTGTGGTTTTTAATCAAGGTAATGTATAGCACTAAAAAACTACTTTTATAAACTCAAGGAATGTTACTTTAAACTCAAAAATAGACTTTCTCTTGCATTCACTGATGTATCTCTAGTAATTTAATGCCCACTGGTAAATAGGATGAGGGGGGTTGACTGGTTGTGGTAATCTCACCATGGATAGTACTTATGACACATGAATCTCCACAGGGCCATATGGAACACATGCTTCAGCCACATTGTGAAGCTCTCCAGCTTAGCTAAGTTTCTAAATGTCTTCTAAATGTGAATAGCAAAAATTGAGTTGGGTTCATTATTGTCCAAAATGTCTATCACAATTGTTTATTGCACTGCAGAAATATTCATTGGTTTAATTAGAAGGAATAACTTTGAATTAACATATTCGAATGATTGAACATATTCACATGGTTTGATTTCATAGTAGTATTTGCTTCATACTTTGCAAAGTTAAGAGAAATCTAAGCATACATTTTTTTCTCTTTGGTAACCCCCCACATAAATTCAAACACAGACAAATTTAGTAGTCTACACAGACACAGAGGAAGAGCCACATCAAATTGCATGTTGTTAAATTGCTAATTGCTTTATTTACACCTACAACTTACGTGAAATTGCTCATACTAATGTAGTATAAACATCAGTTGGTTTATTTAATTACTTCACGTTGTAGTTTAATACAGTATATTGTAGTTCTTATGATAACTACTTGTTTCTACTAATTACTCAAATGTAGAGATAATCACGGATCCACAGCTGATAAGTTTTAATCAAAATAAGGTTACCTTGATTGGTTAGGCTGCTGTTTCACCTCAAACTAAAAATGCTGCTTTACTTCCTCTTGTTTATATTTCTGATAACACTCTTTGATTAATACATGTTTCCAGTTGGCTGTGTGATGTTTGGTAACTTCGGCATCAATATGAAACGTGTCTGGCTGGCTGGCATGTGTTTAAACCGTTTGTTGTGGCCCCCTCAAACACAGTCGTGGTAAGCAATATGAAATATCAATATGAAACGTGTCTGTCTGGCCGGCATGTGTTTAAACCTTTTACTGTGGACCCCTCAAACACAGTTATGGTAAGCAATCTGTGTAACAATGTGCAAATAATGTGACACAGTAGTCAACCCAGTAAACAAATGAACAAGTACTTTAGCTTCATAGCCTGTGCTTTTTGAGTCCAGCACCTCAGCATATTTGACAAAACATTCACTTCATATTGGGTAGTCATTTGTTTCTTCACTGTGTATTATGTAAGTACCCTAACATACAGCTCATCATAAATTTATCATAGACAGTGTTGGCATGATGTTACAAAATCTCACATAAGTACATAACCCGCGCTTTTCCCACTGAACCAACCAGCACACTTTCTGTAAAAAAGGGTAAGCAACGATATCATTTAGCCTCAAAAGAGATACTGAATGTCATTACTATGCATACTCCAGTTTTGTAGAAAGACCTTGAAGAGACTGGAGGGTATAGATTGTAGCTTCTTTTTATAAAGTAAATCTATTTTTCATGAGATGACTTCTGCGTTTTGTGCTCCCTGGACTTTTTGAGTGTTTGCCTGCTGTGGATGATACATATAATGCTGCCAACCGAGAGAAAATGAGAGATGGGAGAAAGAGATACGACACAGACACATTCATAACTAACTACACATTAAGCTTGAAAAGCATGCCTTTCGTTATTAATTTGAACCAGAAGGGATATTTTCTCTCAGGCAGATTATAGGCAGCAAACTATAGTATGCACTGAATTTGTGAATGTGTGTTCCTGCAAATGTTCCTGCAAATGTGCTCATTCAACCATCCATCCAAGCAGTTGTTCATATCCTGCACATGTCTTTGCACATTTGTCTTCAAAATTCATTATGTGTGTGCAATTATCTGCCCTGTTTATTTGTGGTTATCTGCATGCAAACAGCTTAGCCTTGAGAAAGACCGAGAATGAGTCATTTTCAAACAGAGCTCCTGAGGGCTTGATGTGCAGATAATGTTCTGAATGTTTATCAGCACATGTGTGATGATATGTGTATAGTGTATGAGCTCAGTGGTGTGTGTAAGTAGCATGTTTCATACTACAGGGAAACTTGTGTGGCTGACCTAATTGCGCAACATAGAACCACTGTTCACCTGGTAGAAATAATCGACTAATTAATTTATTCCTGCAATTAAGATGCCAAAAAATATGAGTACTGTATCCCAAAATACAAAAAGAAAGAGGTTTGGATTTTGTTTATAGATAAGGAGTACCCCCTAGCTGTGTAAATCTGGCTAATAATGACAAAGCCCTTTTTCAACAGAGTTGGTCAATAGTGAGAAGCATTCTGCCATACATCATTCTTCCACTACTCCTTGTACATGTTTTGGCCCAAGTTCCCAAGCCAATTACTTAGACATTGATAATGTTTACTCCCAGGGCTAATCTGCACCTATTTATGTCTTTGCTTAGACTTTGAATGTGTTTGTTTCACATGCATGTGTTCGCTGTGGCTGTGCAACCAATTAAAAACTGCAATATCAACTGCTGCAATGTCTAAACAGAAAAAAAAACAACAACTGCTTAACATTTCTTTTCACACCATTTCTCTGTCAAGGAGAAATCTGTTTCAGACAGCTTTCTAACTAGGACATGCTGGTGCTGTGCGTCTCTGATAAACTTTTTTTTCATTGTATTCACTGGGCAAATCCTCAGCATTAGATTCCCTACCCAAGAAAAAAATAAATCGTTGGAAAACAGTGGGAAGAAAATTTCAAAAGAGAAAGCTGTGTCCACAACTGTTTATTGTGACTTGCACAGTTAACACAAAATGTGCAAAGTAGGTGCAGTGTGTTTATACATCTTGCTGCCGTAGTATGTACATGTGCATTTGGTCACTCAACAGCATTCTGGCTGTCATGATTATGGTTATTTAAAAACAGCAACAATCTTCAGGGCTTTGGCTTATGGTTTATCTATCTCTGGCTGGAGAGTAGCAGCATTTGTGTTTTTGAACTCACTTTAAGGGCGGCTGTTGCTCAGGAGGTAGAAGGTGTCCATTAATCCCAGAGATGGCACATTGATCCTCGATTCCTCCTTACATGTGTCGAAGTATCCTTGAGCAGGCCATCGTCTTGCATTGAGTGTGTGTGTCCATAGCAGTAAATGTACTCCATTTACCATTTAAGTTCATTAACACTGGATGAGCTGCTTCTAGAGTGTGTACTATATTCACCACTGCTGTTCAGTGTTATTTTTTCCACTTTTTCTTATCTGTCTTTGTTCCTATCCACTTTGATGACAGCTCATAAAATATTACTTTTTCTGAAATTATATAGTGTGCATAGGTTCACGAGAAAGTTAAACTATATTTGGATTTCCACAGTTCTGACCCTCTTGTGAGTTAGCTTCTGTTACACTAGCTGTCAGTTCCCAAGGTATTTTTCCAATAAAAGGTTTATATTACCACTCTTTCTGAAACTAGGCAATGGGATTTTCTGACCATTTTTGTCTAGTCCATTACAAAAGTTATAGCCTCTGCCTCGATCAAAACCTCAGGGGGGCTGTAGCTACTGAATACCAACACAATATTTGTTTCCAGTCTTGGTAAAAATGACAAGGTGATCAGATTTTTACCATCCAGCACAGAAGCAGATACTCATTTATCATTAGCTCAAGAAACCCTCCATTAAAACAGACATAAAGGTGGAACCAAGGATATCTTGAAAAGGGGGATGGACACTTTCATAATGTGGTACCAAGCTAAAGTTGGGCCTTTGATTGCGTGGGAAGCACTGAAGTAGTGCACATTAAATTGCATATCCTATTTAATCAGGACATGTTATCACTTTTTTCTTGAAATGTTTTGTGCTGGGGAAGTTAACTAGCAACACCCTTATTTACATTTATGTGGTCCCACGTATTCATTCATTGGAGGTGTCTTTGTACAACCTTCGCCATCTTTTTTCACTGGCCACTGAACAGCTCCACTGAAGCAATAAATATGAGGTGCCTTGTGCAAAGTCACCTCAAAAGTGGTTGATGAGAGAAGTTTGAGCACTACTCACTGCTTTCCCCTAACCATACTTGAATCAGCCTTGCTCTGGTGACTGTCATGTTTTTCTATGATAACATTTGCCACCACCCCTACTGGGTTTAATTTGACATTTAAACATATTTTGCATGGTTCGTTCGCTAGAGTTACCAAAACATTTTTGACAGATTATTCTCTAATAACAACCTTAGTTTCTTGGTCTGTCGTTGCTGAAGTGCTTGACCACCATATTGAAACTCTGCCTACTCACTCATTGTAATTCCCTGGATGAAAGGCTCAGCAGAGGGCTAAAATGTAAATTGAGATATTTTGTAAAGGAACAGGGGGTGGAAGAGCAAGCAGCAACCTTTACGGACATCAGACTTTAGGAGCCAATTCATTATCCCTTCACTAAAGAAAGGGCAACATAAAACTGCTGTCGTAAACCAAGGACAAAGTGCAAAATAGATTAGGTTTGTAGTTATGTGTCAGAGGTCAGTTTAAATGCTTATACTGGCAGTCCAAGAATTTCAACAGCAGAAGTTTTCAAAAGGTTAATGCAGGAAAATGAAAAGCTTTGTTTGTCCTTCATGCTTAGACAGGATGTAACTCTTTCAACAATGACAATGTGTGGTCAAGTCTCAAGAGACTTTAAATTTGTTTAAGGGTGATTTTTGTGTGTGTGTTTGCACTACACTATATATCACTGATGCTGTGAAGTGGTAGTAAGTTCATCTAAGGTTATGGTGGACTGTCCCCGGGGGAAGAGGGGGATTTATGAGCGTACAGGGATGGTGAATAAGACTGTGTGTGTGTGTGTGTGTGTGCGTGCGTGCGTGTGCGTGCGTGCGTGCCTGTTTAGCTTTCATCAGCAGAGGTAGACTTTTTGCTTTAGGACAAGTACTGTTCACTGGGCTGCTACCCTGCAGTGTGTCTGTGCTTGGAGACTCCCAGGGGGGACTGAAAGTGTAGTTACACTCGGGGCAGAACTATGGACACTCACGAGAACAAGGAGAGGGAAAGGTGCCATTCTCTTAAACACTCCCTCTGTCTTTTCACCTCTTGTTCTCTCGTTTCTCTCTTTTTATTATTCATGTGTGCTTTGCTGAGCCTTGTGAGATAAATTCAGCAACAGACACGTCTTTCAGCTTTGCCTCTGACACTTTTAATCTGGGATATTGCTGATTACATCATGCTACGTATTAATCAATCAGTGTGTTTGTGCATGTGCGTGCCACTTCAAATCAAGGCACATCACAATGTTTGGTAAACAGATAAAATATTGAACTCTAAACAGTTTTACCACCAGTGATCTGCTATTTTCTTTTTGAGCAAATATTACCTTCATCAGCATTTTTATTAGTAGTAACAGACATACCATCATCACTGTGACCAACTATACATGCAACATTACCCACAGGCTAGCCACATTCACAGTCAATTGTGGTGCACAATGTAGAACACAATAAAACCAATAACATACAGAAATACAAATAAAACGATACTTATCTGTAAGTCTATTGCCATGGTACATGCAGAAATTCACTCCAGAATTTCCAAACGGTGTGTGCTTATGTGCACGCGTGTGGGTGAGGGTATTTATTACTTATTTTGCCTATGTAAAGCACTTTGAATTCTGTTCTGAAATGTGCTATTTAAAAAACCACCAGTCTGTGGCTACTGTTTGTGTGTCTGCTGAGCTCCCAGCCTGGGTAAACACAGATTGTCTTAGACAGAAGGTTTGGGAATCCAAAACCAAGACATTAATCATTAAATAAAACTTATAAACAAACTTGTCTGGTAATGACATGTTACTTCCAAAGCTAACGTAGCTGTCAAGGACTAAAATGAACCCCGACTTGGGGGAGTAATTTGGGGCCGGTTGATTTAAAAAAAATACTTGATGAGCTCGAAAAATGAAGCTAATTAGCAACTGAAAACTGAATAATCTTACAAAATCTGCAGAATAATAGAGGTGTCTAGTTGATTGTATAGGCTCAGGCAGTTAGTTTTGAGAGGAAGCAGTTTTCCAAGTCACATGTGGAAATTGTCAACCTGCCTGCTGGTACATTACACAGCGTATGACTGCACCCATGGCCACTGTCAGGTTGTCCTCACAATAACTTCAAGTGCACATCTGCCCATTATGTACACAAATGTATCTTTCATACATTGCTTATGCACATACTTGCACTGCGTCTACATCACAGTAACTTTATGTCCTTTAACTCCTTGGGCGGTAGCTAATGTTTGTTCACAATAACTTCAAGTGCACATGTGCCCATTTGGAGGGGGGGTTATACAGAAAGTCAATCATTAATTTTGGTGGGGGAGGTTCTAAAATATGTAAAACCATTTCTGCAACATAAGCCCAGATAATGTATGTGTTCCTGATTGTGTTATATATTGCTAGTGGCTGTGAAAATATCCATCCATCCATCCATCCATCCATCGTTAACCGCTTATCCTGAGTAAAGTGGTAAATCGGCTGCTGGTGCTCACGAAACAGTATGTGCAGCTAATGTCCAAATTGCATTAGATACTGTGTATAATTGAATTCATCCAGTACAAAAGATCAAGTAAGACTGAAAATTGACACAATTTATAGGGGCTTATATTGTTGTCTCGTAATTTTGGAAAGGAAACAACCCAGAAACCTGTTAATGTAGAATTGATCCAAATACACTTATATAAGCTTGTAACACTTTGCTGATCCCTGTGCCGGCATGCTATCTCTACCTTCATCAGCACGTCAGAGGCTGCAGAGTTGGATTGTTGCTCCGCAGATTCAGTGTATAGAGGAGCAGGAAGCATTTCACTGAATTGTATAAATACAACAAAATATGATTTGGTACTCCTAATTGCTGTCTTTGCTCATTCTAAGAGATGGGAGGCACTTGGGGCCTGTGTCCGCCAAGCACCTCTTTTTTTAGCTAGCAGCAACACTCAGCAGATGCTTGGAGATAGTGCTAGTCATGGGTCCTACTGTTGCTATGAGACGATATGAAACTACTGGAAGCTCTTTGGGTAAAATTGGTTTTCAATTTTAATCACATGGCACATTGGGTAAAAATATGCTCAGCTCTTAGCACTTTTAAAAGCAGGCATCTTTTTTCATTACAAACAAGGAGTTGAAGAGGCCAACGAAGGAGGCTTCGCTAGACAGCTGTACATGCAGACATCCACGTTGCTTGAGTGCTGTGCACTAAATAATTGGTAAAAATCAAAATCATTTATAACTTTTATAATTTTTTTAATTCAAATAATAAGTCAGGTGGTATCGGTATCGGCTGATATTTTATATGAGCTATATAAAGTGTATTATTACTATTATTTTCATTAAAAGCTTTCAAAAGTTAATTGGAGAAATAAGGTGAGATACATCATGACTGACACTGAAGATTTTTATTCACTAATACATATGGCATTTCTCTCTAGTCTCCTCTTAACATTCCAACGTGGGCCATCACGTCCTGGTGTCACGTTTAAGGCGTGCGTGGTGCAGGGCAGAGCAGGTGAGGACCCAAATGCAGGACACGAAAAGCCAGCAGGTTCAGTTCAGAAGTTTATTTAACCAAAACAAAAGACGAACACACTTACAGGTGAGTGACTGGTGAACAGAGTCCAAAACAAAAGTCCAAAGGGAAATCCAAATCACCAGAACAATGATCCAACAAAGACAAGACAGAAACACCAGGTATATATACACAGGGGTAACGAGCAGGGCGGGAGCAACACAG
>JAPMOB010248551.1:0-28618 GCA_029875015.1 Lepomis gibbosus
ACACACGCCCTTATAACATTATGCATTACAGCAGGAACAAGCAACTTTCATGATACTTCTTAAATTGAACACATTCTAATTTAAAAGCGAAATGCATCCGTCTGTGAAATATCTTATGCAGTGCTCCCACACTGCATTTGCTCATGAATACCTAAACCAGCAGGCTATGTGTCATGTTTGTAGACGAGATAGTTTGATTAGCTCCAGCGTGACTTCCTGTCCAGGCCATATCATGTTGCTGAAGTGGTTGAGTGAGCCGGTCTGTAGCTGTGCTGCCTGAGGAGTTACAGTATTGAATTGGATTTTTCGTCATCATAGTGTGATGCAGTTTTTAGGAGAGTCAGAATGGTTTTATGAAGTGAAAAGGCTGAAACTTGCTTTCGCAAAAATACCGAGACATACGGACGAATGACCAGAGGAAAACGGAAAGAAACCGTTAACATGAACAGAGAAAAGTATAACTGGAGATGGTAATAGAGATATAGTTACACCTGCATGTCTGTCACATAATGCACTACTTCTCTCAGAAAATTGAGCAATTACAAAAGCTTTGGTATTCTCATGTTTATTTCTTTAGTTTGCATTGGAACAACACAAAAAATAGAGAAAAAAAGCCAGATCTGAGACATCCACACAGAATTCCAAAAATGGACTGGACAAGATATATTATTGGCACCCTCAACTTAATATTTGGAAGCACACCCTTTGGAAAAAATAACTCAAACCAATTGCCACCTGTAACCATCAATGAATTTCTGTACTGGAATTTTGGACCACTCTTTGTTTGCCAGCTGCTCCAGGTCTTTGAGATTTGACGGGTTACTTCTACCAACTGCTGTTTTGAGATCTCTCCACAGGCGCTCTATACAGGGGTGCCTATATTTTTTGTCATAACTGTATAAAGAGAGAAAGAATGATGAATAACAACATAAGCAGTGATGGGAATAAGAATAGATGTACAATGGCAGAGACAAAAGGTAAGAAATGGAAAACAAAAAAAGAAATGAAGGTCAGAAGTCAAAGACCGAGCTCAGTGGGACAGGAGACAGGAAGATCAGATAAAATGAAGAAGATAAAAATTAGGATTTTATCACTAATGTTGTTGTTGGAGAGCTCCTTGCCTGTGACCCTCGCTTTGAGGCAAGCTTTTGTTTCATCTCAAGTGTTGTGCTTACAAGTACAAAACGTTGCACATTTAATTTTCATAATAAGCTTACTGTGTCCTCAACCATTTCTGTGGGGACAGATGTGGATGAATAGAGCATAAATCTGTTATTAGTTCCACAAGTACATATTCCCTCAAGAGGATATAAAACGCACAGTAGAAAGGTATCTTGGTACTCTTTAAAAGTTTGGTTTACGATTAAGGTCGGAATTACAATTAAATTAATTAGATCAGAAGTTGAAGGTTAAACATGTTTTTTGGCATATTCAGCAATAAATAGAATGTAGCTGTTGAACATCTTCATTTGTATCGTAAAAACTAATTATATGTATGCCCCCCGGGGCGGCACGGTGGTGCAGTGGTTAGCACTGTCACCTTACAGCAAGAAGGTTGTGGGTTCAAACCCCGGTTGGAGTTTGCATGTTCTCACCGTGTCTGCATGGGTTCTTTCCGTGTGCTCCGGCTTCCTCCCACCATCCAAAGACATGGTGTCTCTAAATTGTCCTTACGTGTGAGTGGTTGTCTGTTTATGTGTGGCCCTGTGATGGACTGGCGACCTGTCCAGGGTGTACCCCGCATTTCGCCCAATGTCAGCTGGGATAGGCTCCAGCGCCCCCGCGACCCTGTATGCAGGATAAGCGGTTGACGATGGATGGATGGATGTATGGATGTATGCCCCCCATCCCCACCCCCCATTACCAGTGTTGGGCAAGTTACTATCAGTTCATCATTTAAAAACATTTTATGCCTTTTAAACAAGTCTCCACACCGACTTATTAAAAACGTAATGCATGCGGATATACAAAATGAGACGGGGATGTTTTAATAAGCAACCGACCCAAAGTTACTGTTTGTAGGTATTTACTGACCATTAACAGCTAGCTTAGCCCCTGACTACACCTTCACCTATATAACTATAAACAAATCAAGCTAATTCCTGAATATTGTCTGATCATTTACTATGATTAGAAGCCAGCGGAGAACACACAGCTTGTAAGTAACAAACAACTTTTGAGTTACCGGGACTCCTTGCTCCTGCGCCAAGCTAACATGTCCCAGACCAGTTTGTCCATAGAATGCTAAGAGCCAAATTTTATCACCATATAACGCCAGTTTAATCACTAATTTTATTTTTTTATTTGATTAACTTATTATTATTGTTTAGTAATTTAACCAGAAAATCTCAAGTAACTTACATTATTTCTTTTAAGAGATCTGAAGAGAGACCTGGCCAAAATGACAGCAGAAAGTAGCTATCTACACATTGCTAACAATAACTTTCAGCACAGTCATCACTGTATCGTTTATACTATGTACAAGTGTTACTGAGGTAAATATGTCACCTCTGTGGTAAGTTTGTGTATCTTACATTTGTTGCCACTTTTATCTACAACATTTCTGTTGCTGTCTGTTTTTAGAATCATTCACAGCAGACCACAAGCCACTGATGGGAGAAGCCCCAGAGGTCAGAGGTTTCTTCCTGGGCTGTGGTTTCAACAGTGCTGGTAAGTGCTGCAGGGATGGAAAGGTTAAAGAAAGAATGAGAGAAAAGCTATAAAGAAGGAAGGGGAAAGAAATTAAGAGTGCATGAGTAAAACAGAAAATGTAAAGACATCTCTAGTCAGATTGTCAATATCATAATCTTTATAACAGATATACTTTGACATACTGTGCTTGATGGTGTAGAGCTTTCCCTTGAGGGAACCGTGACCTGAGAGAACTAGACAGGTTAAAGAGATCTTCAAAGAAAGTAGATGGCAAAATAAACAAGGAGAAAACAAGCAAGGAGAAATGGCCAGAGAGTGTTGTTCCCAAGTTTTTGACCCAGCCATAGCCAATCTCTGTGGACACTCTCAAGACAAAAATTAATAATTGAGTGCTTGTGATTTTTCACTGAGTTCATGGAGAACATACACGTACAAACAACAACCTAAGTCATTCCATTACTTACTTACTCCATTAGCTTACCTCTGACATTAGACAGGGAATGTGAGTATCTTGGCAATCTGAAAAACATAGAGAGAGGGGGTGTAAAGGGTAAAGTAATCGCCATCTGCGTTAACAGACAGTTGAGAGAAAGCTGTTTTTCCTTCATAAGAGCAAAAGACCACATAAGACCACAAGTTCGAACTCTAAAGTTGTTATGACAAGCGCTTTGGAGGTGCAGTGGGGTGCAGCAAGGTGCAGTGAGGTGTAGCTCTAATGAGGGAGCATACAGTGTTTTCAACACACACACAATGCAAATACCTTCTTTCTCTCTTGTTTTTTGCTTCAGAAGTGTAGTTTTTGAAAGTTGAATGCTAAGTTCTTGCAAATTACTGATTTGTCTTTGCTGTTCTCGCTCTCATTTCCCAAACACTCATTCTGTCCATCAGTCTCATGGTAGGTCAGTTAGTATCTTGTTATCCAATGTCGGGTTGACAAGGGCTCATACACTCCAGTCTCTCACCTGTTCCTTTTTATAACTCTTACATGTTGCCTCGTACCTTATTCATTAGACCTGTATTGCTTATGGTTTTACATTGTGTTTTAAAAATATTGGTAATTAATGCTATGGTGGGAAATGTTGGAGAAACTAGCAAGAGACAGCATGATTTTGAAATAATCCAACAAAAAATTCCCCAACCCTTCTACCTCCAAAGCCACTCGCCCAAAACACATTAATTTCTTTCTGGCTGAATGAAATGATTGGCCATGCTTATTACAGTCATGTGACAGCCACAGATACTGGTACAGATACTTTTTTCCATTTTTGTGTCAAAGCATTTGATTTATTGATTGCTGTTGGGATGTAAAAAGGATTTCAACAAATTCATATTTGTTTATGGAGATTAAAAGTATATCACAACTAATGTCCACTTTTGCCCATGTCATTCCTTTTTCCTCTGTCATTATCTCTACCCCCAGCCTCTTCGTCCCTCTAGGAAGGGAAAAGTCTTCTGTCCATTTCACTCTATCACACAAAAACACATGAACTCAAGACAAGTGGGGGTAATTCAGAAACCAGAGGGTCAGAGTCGACAGTTTCACATTAAGAAATCCATCACTTTTCAAGCCTGCAGTTGTTTCATTTTACCTGCTGGGCTTCTTTTTGGTTTCCAAGCAATCACTAACTCTGCTTACTTGTGGAGGTTGTATTTGTTGCTTAGACACCTTAAGTTATTTATTATATCTAAACCATTGGGATGAACTCAGAACTTCGAGTGCATTTATTTATTTTAATTATGGTTATTTAATTGCTTTCAACTACTGCACCTCTTTCTCGGTTACATCACCATATTGCTCATAATCACTCTAATGACGCTTTTTATTCATATAAGGTACAGTGAAGGCTGTAAAACCAATGGGTTCAGTGGAATAATGGCTTTTGTTGCGAATAGTCAATGAGAACTCTTCCCCTACTGCTTCACTTCAGAGGAGGGAAAAGAGATAAATGGAAGGGATGATGGGAATGGTAGTCCTATAGAGAGGTAGTTTCAATCCTTATAGAAAAAAAGAAGAAAAAAACAGGGGCAATTTGTCTGAAACAAATTCACCCAGTTTTGTTAATTTGAAACAGACTGGAAACAGGGAATAAGCTAGTGTTTCACGCCAGTACCTAGTTAAGGACTATTAGCCAATCAGAGTAGGGTGGGTTGATTCAACTGTATCCGAACGAGCTTCACAACCTAGATATAGATAGATAGATAGATATCTTAAGGCTTTCTAGCGGGATGGGAGAGATAACCAGCATCTTTGCCCTTACGGGGTTTCCCCATAGAGTTGTATAGAGGATGCATTTGACTGACGTGTTTCCACTATAGAATGTCTCTGCTGCAGCTCAGTATTTTCCTCCAAGATTGTTTGCCTGACTAGCCACTAGGCAAGTATGACGTGTGTTACAATGTGACGCAGATAGATTATGGAAGTAAAGGCGGGACTACAATTGAGCTGTTTTCAGGCAGTGCAGGAGCAGTGTTTTCTGCTGGTGATGGTAACTCCTTTGAGGCATGATATGACCTCCTTTTAAGCTAGTTTATATTTGCCTACTGTGGCCTAAAGTTGACTTATTTACATGATGTGTCTTGTTTGTTTAACTTGTACATAAAGGGGAGTTGTGTGTTTGAACTTCCAGGCCAACAGCCAGGCGTAGCTTCTCTGTCTTGTCACAGTGAGGTTATCGGGTTTGGTACCATTTTGGTACTCAGACCAAACATAGTGGTTAGGGGTTCATATAACTCAAGATACTGCACATAAGTGCTAGGCAGACGGGTAAACTGTTATGCTATGTCAAGAGTCAAGTCGGCTTTATAGATGCTGGTAGCCAAAGTTTTGAACTTTGGACAGCATAAGATTTTTTCCCCCAGCCACCAATCTTAATGTTAAGTTAGACTAAACAAATCCTGATGGATTTGCTGTGCAGACTGGTAAGTGCATTTTCCAAAATGTCCTAGACAACTTGCACTGTTTTGACCTTGATGTCTAAATGTCATTAGACTGTGAATCAACGTGCTTACTGCGCTGTGGATACATAGAATTATGTATGTTTTCTACTTCTTTAAAAGCATTTTTTAATTGCTAGCAGCATCCATGGCAGCATCACTTTAAATGTCACAAGAGAGGGAGAGAGCAAATGTCTTAGAGAGAGCAATCTGAAAGAAATGCAGAAGAGAGGAGAGGGAGTGATAAACAGCAAATATTTGCACAGCATAAACATTAATAGAGTGAGATACTGATAGCGGGTAAGGAAAAGGGAAGTACAAAGGCAGAGAGAAGGTGATGATAAGATGAATGGAAGCACGAGGGTTCACACGCAGATGCATGCTCACACATCAGCATGGTTATCTCGGGTGGCATTTTTCAGTGCCACCTCGCCTTGCTGGTTGTCTACACAGTGTCTTGGGAGATCTCCCATCATCCCTCTACCACACTCCTCCCTCAATCTCTCTAACCCTTGCTCCAATCTGTCCATCCATCTCGCCATTCAAATGTCCACCCAGGCTTTGGCCCAGAGTGACAGTGCCCGCAAGTGAGTGAGTGGGGCGTTGAGAGATGGAGGGTGAGGGGATGCTGCAAGTGATGATGATGGAGAGATGCGCTATTTGGGCTGCATAGTGATGTTGTGCTCGCAACACATGTAAGAGTGTGTACATGTGCACACAACACACAAATATGATGTATGCAAATTAGCAGCAAAACAACACAAGGAAGGGGTTGCTAAAAGGGAGCAGCTCATTAACTCATCGGTTTTGGGGCTGATGTATAAAATACTGAATAATCAGCGTTTGTTTTTTGGTCCAGTTGAAATGAGCAGGAGGCTCCAGCCGCTGGATGCAGCTGATGAGGTCGGATTGCTCTGGGGCAGCTGTGAGCAAGGGTCAAATGATGGAACAAAAGTCAAAACAATCCTCTGTAGATCCTATGACATATAGAGGCTGTAGCAAAGGACAGAACGTCTCTTCTATTCTCCAAATTAATGAGACATACAGTCTTTCAGGCAGGCTATCAGTGAGAGAGAAGATGAGAGAGGTCCTGGTTTTGCTTCAGATTTTCCACTGTCATTTTCCAGCTAGTGTTTGCATCAGAGACCCAGTAATCTGCGACAGCTGGATAAAAGTGTTGCATTCATTCTGCAACTTAAGATCATTTTATTATCAATTAATTTGTCAGAAAATAGTGAAACATGCCCATCACCAAAATAGTTCTGTTGGCTTGGGAATTTATGAGGTGCATATTTTTCTTTTGTAGTTGACATTTCATCAACTGATTAATCGTACTAAGACAACTTTTTTCGATAATTAAAATAGTTGTTGCTTGCAGACCAAAACCCAAAGATATTCCCTTTGAAATAAGATAAGAATGGATAGAACTAGCAAATTGAGCAGTTTTGCTTAATTATGTACTTTTTGATTATTAAAATTGATTGAGTGAATGTGTTTTTTTGCAACATACTGAATGTGATTATGAAATGATGATCATAATAATTTCTGCGTTTATTGTTTCTTTTCCTGTACGTGTTGAATGTGTGCTTTTGTCAGGTATGATGCTGGGAGGTGGTTGCGGTAGAGAACTAGCTCACTGGATCATACATGGCCGCCCTGAAAAGGATATGTATGGATATGACATCAGGTACATCAGCGCACGTGTTTGAGGGGTGATCAGAAGACATGTCACTCTATAAAGCAGAGCATGGTTTTGAGCTTCCTATTGGCATTTTTATCAAAGGAGCAGCAGGGACCAGAATAATTATGAAGTTTTAATGAAGTCGAAAGGATTGTGACTTTTAATGAGCACTAATCTTTTTGAATTCCTCTCCCTCCTGTCTAAGGCGTTTCCATAACTCGCTGACAGACAACCAACGCTGGATCAGAGAGAGGAGCCACGAATCATATGCTAAAAACTACTCTGTGGTATTTCCCTTTGATGAGCCTCTGGCCAGCCGAAACATGAGGAAGGACCCTTTCCATCAGGTAGATGAGAGGTTTGATCTCCACTGCAGATGGTTAAACCTTAAGAAGTTCAAGGAAACAACCCTAATGTGTGTCTCTGTGGTGTGAGTTAGTCAGACGCCTTTCAACTGTGATAAGTCATTTAAGTCGAGGCACGACAGGCTTAAATAGCAACAATTTTTTGTAACAACTATTACTTAAGATAGAAAACTGTAATTGGTAAATAAAAGAACTATGAACAGATTATTTTAGAACAAGTTATACTAAACGACACATTTTCATGTTTTAGGAAAATATTGTCAAACTGTAAAATTAGCTTAAACACAAATACACAAAGAAAAATAACAAGAAAATACTGTTTGTGGCATTATTGTGTTATGTTCAAACATGTTCCTGTTATTTGTTTCCACCAACAATGATGTTACGGGACCATATTCATAAATATATATTTTAATGATAAGTTAAGCACAACCATGGCTTAGTTCAAGCACTTTCAGTTAGAGCATAGGCAGTGTTGTGTATCTCTGCGGATTTTAGATGGACAGACACCTTCTGGCTTGTGCATAGCTGATGGAAAGTTTCTGGACCCATATCGACGAGGTTTCCTAACATAGATGAAACCAGTTCACCTCTTTAAGTCACAGGCGTATCTTTCCTGCCATCATCTTCGATAACTTCCTGTATTTTTAGAGGTTGTATGACTCACCCCTTTTCTGCTTTATCTTTTTTACCTCCGTTTTTTTTCCCATTTGCCTACGCATGGCCTTCACTCGAAGTGGTATTCTCTCTTTTTGAGATCCTAGCCAATGCAGTTTTTTCTTCAATTCATCCTGCTATTCATACTTAATGTCTGTTTCTACCTCTGTCTCGCCCTCTGGTTGCCACTGTCTTTTGTTCATGTCACAGTCTATATTTTGAGAGAAAAAAACTGATGCCGTTGTTTCTTAACCTCTGTAACCCCAGCGTCTGATTGGATAATTGAAACCGTAATGTGGCAACGATGCCCCAGGTTGTGCAGGCTTGAACATTAAGTGTGTGTGCATGAAATTGCACACACACTTAATTGCAAATAGGAATGGAGAGCCAGCTATGTGTGCTTTCATGTCATTTAAGATAGGTAGGTAGGTAGGTAGGTAGATAGGTACTTTTATATTACATATAATATTTTGCCACGCTAGTCTTGAAGTAATGGTGATGCATCTATTTGCAAATATATAATTTGTCTCACTCTCTCTCCCCTTGTCTTCTCTGCTCAAATGTAGAGACAAATAGCTGATTCAAGCTTGGGCAGACAGCAGTTAGCAGCTTAACTTATCCCCAGCAGCTACATTTATTAATGCGATCCTTGCCAACATGACTATAAATGATACACTTAGCTTCGGTAGCCTGGCCTCGGATGTCTTTCAGCTTCCTTTCTCTCATTATCCAGACACAAACTCTTAATGGGCCTCGCCACCATATTTTATGCATTGATGACCCCCTTGGCCTTGCTTTTTCTGCTCCAGACTTCATTTACCTTTAACTGTTGCAGTTTCTACCCCTGCTCACGCATGCAGGCATGCTTTCAGAGCAGATTACTGTCACAGAAATTGCATTAGCAATGTTGTCAATGTTTTTTGTAGATCATTTCTACTACTTTCTTAGAGCTTGTTTTATTTAGCTTCCCTGACATTTTTCATGCATAATTAACCAGATATCCCAAAGGGCTTTTTTTAAAGGTTTTGTACAGAATGAGCAACGGCATGACGGGATGGTAACTGGATGTTAATATTTTTCCCCTTGCCCCGCAGAGGCTTTGCGAGTCAACCCAGGCAGCTTGGTCCAGAGATAGTCCGTGCCAAGTTTGGTGCTGATCGGAGTTGCTGCTTCAATGAGTTAATTAAAATAGGTTTTACAGTTTTTGCGATTTAGTGAAATGAAACAGTCATTGCACAGAGGCGTGTCGTAAAGCATACGAATCGGCTGGATCCCCTAAACACGTAGACATAAGGTTTATGAATGTGTGGTTGGTTTACTGGCGCGTAGTTATGAGGCAAAATGTGAGTTAGTTCAATATCCTATTGAGATGAATAGGATTTTCCCACGGTATTTCAGCTTTGATTGTAGCACCACCTTTAACACGAATTGCACCAAATTTTTCAGGTGTCATCAGTGCCCCTTGGGGAACAAATGACCCACTTGTGGTTATGGAGATGTAAAATGCATGTAAGTTGATGGGATTTTTTTGACGTCCTTGATCTGCAATAACTGCCCTGCCTATAAACATATTAGGGCCGTCTTTGGTCCCTGGAGTCAGGCAACCGTCCTGAACAATTCAGCTTAACTTTCATGTCAATCTGACTTGTGGTTATAGAGGAACATATTTGTTGTGTTAAATAGTGTCACCTTAGGGCTAATTGCACCAGACTTTGCACAGACCCTCAAGGGGGCATAGCACATAAGGTCTTCAAGTTTGGTGTCGATCGGCCACTCCAAACCTAGATATGACCTCACTTCCTGTTTTTGGTGTTTTTTGCAAACATTTGTTAGCTTGTAATTGGAACAGTTTTTCAAGTCTCGATCTGGGCCCTGCTCGGGCTTGGACCCCTAACAATTCATGGAACAGCAAAAACCCACGCTCCAGCTGTCTTAAGAGTAACACACCAGAGACGTATGTGCATCAAAATAAAAAACCCTGCCACTATGTCCGCATGAACTCTATAGAAAAACAGTTTTGTCACATTCATGCCCCCATCAGCACATCTTGCAACTGTTTGATGCTGTTAATAAAAGGACAACAAGATTCGCCATGGCCAAATTTTGTTGCACCTTTTGTTCCAGTACAGTGCAAAACATTCTTCTTTAAAAAATAAAAAATTGGGGGTATTTTGTAAATCTATTGGATTGGACTGTGGATAGAAGCAGGAAACTGGGGAAAGAGAGAGATGGGGGCAACATGCAGCAAATGGCTGCCGGTCAGATTCAAACCCGGGCCGCTGCAGTAAAGACTACGCCTTGTACATGGGATACCCACTCTACTAGGTGAGCTAAACTGTGGCCCTACTGATGGCACTTTAAAATGAAAGCATTTTGTCTAGTATAAAACACATGAGCTGATGGACACTTCCAAGGCTCAGTAGATCGTGTCAGCAGTATTATTTTCAGGCAGCTGTGTAAAATGTGTCCTGTTTAACAACACTATCACATTATTAATTAATCACTTAATTCCTTATCATTACGTCTTTCTCCAGCCAGCACAAAATACCTTTGTTTGCATGATAACAAGTGCACAGTGAGGTATTATCATGTTATGTACAGTTTAATTATGGCACCAGATTTTATGCTAGCCAGCTACAGTATAGAGCACTGAAAAGACAAATAACTGCTCTCAGGTAGACGGCTTAAAGGAGAGCACAGTCCCTGTGACACTGGTTGGTCCAACCCTCGGCTGCAAGCCCATTAGACCCCTGCTAATCACTCGTCGAGGGCCATCACCTAGCAACTAGCCTTGCTACTTTTGGAGAGCTTCAGATAAATGTAAGGGTGGAAGAGAAAAGAAGAAAAAACACTGAGTATAATTATTATTTTTTAAATGAGCTTCTGTTCACGATATTGGCTCCTGCTCCTAATCACGACTGCATCTATTATGGCTAAGAGGTACTTAAGAAGTTTGATCTGCCGAGGAAGCTGTCCCTGTGCAAATAATGACACTGTCTACTTTTAGGAGGCAAAATAAGATTATTTCAGAGCACAAACAGGCCATCTCTGACACTGCTGCTCACGCATTTTCTCCACCTCGGTAGCACGGATGATAAATATAGCTTGGTGTGGGAAGTTTTGGCAAGAGACAGCTAGCTGCCTGCTAGGAAGAGAGCACAACAGAACATACCTACCAAATGTGGGCGGCTGTCAGTTTTAACAAGGAGGATGGTGAGCGCTGAAACATCTAATTTTAACACTGGTCAAGAAATAAAAAATTAACAAGTGTACTATTTTTGCAACAGGTTGTGCCAAAAGAGGGATTTTACTTCTCATCAATCCCTCCCATGTTAGGTTGATGTAATATTTATTTTTTGCTAGCAAATTCCCAATAACTACTTTATAATGTGAAACTATGTCAATGTTGTAGGTACAGCTTGTTGCGTTGCCACCAAGTGGCCACAAAAAATCCATTTGTGCTGCTTAAATACTTTCGATATTTTAAATACGGCAGTAAAATGCCCTTGAGTAAGAATGGTTGCTCTGGCAATAGATGTTTTCAATTCTGTGGGGTGTGTGAAGTTGCTGAATATGGGAATACATTTACGAGGACACAATTTTGTGAATCTATCATCAAACACATCCAGATTTTTTAACGTGGGCATTAGTTTGCGTGCAATGAATCCAAAGTAAACACTGAACAGTAAACATTCTCCGCAGTGTGGTGCTCTCTGAGCTGATTTTATCTCTTTGTTTGTGTGTGCCATTGTTTATCTTAGGTGCTGATGGAGCAGGGCTGTGTGTTCCAGGAGAGACATGGATGGGAAAGACCTGGCTGGTTCAACAAAGACAAGCCCGCTCCTGTGAGACAACACACACACACACACACACACACACTACACACATACTGTATATACTTTGCACATGCACACCAATAATTTATTTAGATCCTCATAAACATATGACATAAATAAGTGAGATGCAAATTTTCTCTGGTGCTGGCTGGATAATGACTGTTGGAACAGATTGTCTGCCAATAACAGGCAACACTGACAGTATTTGGCAATGCTTTGTCCTTGTCTGTACTTGGAAACGGTGATGGAATAATTAGCCCCTAACTATATGTTTGTCTGTATTATTGCAAAAGGTTAAAGACTATGATTACTATGGAGCTTATGACATTAAGAAGAATGTGAACTACAAATACAACGAATTACTGGGCAAAGAGTACACCTTCGACTTCCCTCCACATCATGACGTGGTGAGATGCCAAGCATAAAAGTGTGTGTGTGTGTGTGTGTGGGAGAGAGAAAGAGAGTGAGAAAGAATATGTGCATTATTTAGTAGAACAATGTTATTAAATTACATGCACCTTCATGTTCTATGGGCCAAAAAAAAATCAGGGTCCCCAGATGAATAAAGAGGCTCCCATGGTGAAAGGGAACATGTGTCCTCATGGGAAATAACAATCACGGACAACTGACAGTGATGAGAGTACAGTCAGTGAGGTTTATGGAGCATAAAGTGCACACCAAACTAACTCATCAGTTCAGAGGACACACCACAAGGGGAGAATTACCAACCTTGACGTCAGAACCTCTTTATTAGTTCTCCCTTTAATTTCACAGTTGTGATGAATGTTTACTTCAAGGATTTGGCTCCAGGTATATACAGTCATCTTAGAAATGTTTGGCAAAGAGAGGAAGACACGTACGTTTAATGTTAGGGTCTCTGTTAATTGGAAGTGTGTCTTGTGTGTGTGTGTTTTTTTTAAAAAATAATGCAGATTAAGAGTGAGTGCCTCTCATGTAGACACGGTGTGGCCGTGTTTAACATGTCCTACTTTGGAAAGTTCTATCTCACTGGACCAGATGCCAAGAAGGCGGCTGATTGGCTGTTCACTGCTGATGTCAACAAGAAGCCAGGTCAGTTTGCTGCAGCAAGAACACACACACACATAGATGCACAGACACAGACAGATGGGAGATAAGATTGACAGAATGAAGAGGGCAGATAAATGGATAGAGGGACTGAACA
This sequence comes from Lepomis gibbosus, assembly GCA_029875015.1. NCBI lineage: Eukaryota > Metazoa > Chordata > Actinopteri > Centrarchiformes > Centrarchidae > Lepomis > Lepomis gibbosus. The sequence continues at coordinate 13,309 of JAPMOB010248551.1, forward strand.
AAATGCCAACACATGAGCAAAACAGTCCAGTCTCCACAAAATCTCAAAATACCACTAATACTAAATGTCAGTATATAGTATATCGTAACTTTTCAAAATCAACAAACTGACAGCTGCTCCTGCTTTCTGCAGTGACAAGTGTGTACAAATGTGAAAATGGGCAGATCTGCAAGTGCTCCTGATATTTTTTCCACTTTCCTCATGTTCCTACTTCATCCACTGTCCATTTTCACAGTTGAACAGGATAGATGGTTTCTGTGTTGACAGCATTATCCTGTCAGAAACTGAGATCTGTCATCTGACCTATGTGGGATTTCAAAATGTCCAATTTTGGCATCTCTCTTTGGCGCCACCCCACAGATCTACCCATAGACTGTATATAAAGATGGATGACAGGTCTCTTCTTCCTCCCACTGTACAAAAATTAAGCCTCAGTGTACCGGATGCGGGTGCTGCCATATTGCACTGTTGACCTAATTTAGAGCAGGGTTGGAGCCTGAACTCTGTCTCCCACTGCCCATCATCCCCCCATCACTCCTGTGCACGAGCTGATTGGCTGGAACAATGTTGTGGAGAAGGTCCACAGCACTTTCTTTGTTTTCTATCTACAGAGCCAGGGATTAGTAGGAAAACCTGATTTTTTTTAAGAGCACACACAAAACAGAGAGCTAGCAAACCATGAGGAAATATTCGCTGAATTTAACAAAACGTGTATTGGATTACAATCGCTTACTATCCCTTTAAGTATTAAGGTGGGTGCCATAGGTGCCATAGGTCAACAAGACACTAGGGGGCAATAATAACATAAGTGTTTCTACTGTCAAAAACTGTTTGTATAAATGGATAAAGTGAATATCATAAATTGTCTTTATATACAGTCTTCTGTTTCTGTACAGATTAGAAACCCAGTGTAACTGAAGTGCATTATCACTGTTAGAACCCTTAAAATTGGTCATATTATGCTAATTTTCAGGTTCATAATTTTGTTAAGGGGTTGTACCAGAATAGGTTTACATGGTTTTATTTTGAAAAAACACAATATATTTCTATCATTCTGCACATTGATGAAGCTCCTCTTTATACCGTGTGTTGAACGCACTGTTTTAGCTACCGAATGAAGCATCTCACTCTATTGGATCTTTGTTGGGAGTTGCACATACACAGTAGGTAAGGACTACTAGCCAATCAGAAGCAGAGTAGGGCGAGTACTGACTATCAAGGTAGTGTGGTCAAAAACAAATGTGGTTCAGCCAGTAACCAAGTCTTTGTAACCAAGCTGTTTGAGCCTGAGTCTAAAGCAAACACAAGCAGAACAACACGAACCAGCTCCGCAACCTAGACTGGAGCAAGACATTTCAGATGGGTAAGTAAAAATGGGTAAAAATTTGTAACAAATGTATCTTTCATATGTATCATTTAACAGTCCACTATCTCTACACAATAATACCTAATGGCTATTGACTGCCTGAATGGCATCTAACGTTATTTCACTAGCAGCTAGGCGAGCATTATGACGCGAGTTACCAAGTGGCATAGATAGATTATGGAAGTAAAGGCAGGACTATGATCGAGCTGTTTTCAGCAATTCAGGAGCAGTGTTTTCTGTGGGAGATGGTAACTACCTTTGGGATGGACTTTGTGCTTCTCATCTATTACATGCACAAAAAAAATATATAACAAAATAAATGTAAGGAAAAAAAATATGACCCCTTTTCAAATGAAGTTTGCACAGCTGGTGTTAAGCACACACCAGGAAATGTGTTTACCTGAGTGATACCTGTAAATGCAATATTTTCTTTTCTGTAGCCGGCAGGATTGACTTGTGTTGACATCTACTTCCACTTTATTACCCTCCACTCATTATGACAACCAGATGTCACCCCACCTACAAGGTTGTTTCTCAAAAACTTGGCTTTTTCGACACATCATCCGCCCTTGCTTTCACTCTCTCTTTCATGCCCCCAATTCTCAATGTATGTCAGTAACAGTGGCTTGCTTTGAGAATATCTGATATCTCGCCGACACATTTACGCTGCCCTTTTCTTTAATACCTGCGACAGAATGAAACGGTACATCAGTCATTCATTCAAATGAGAGGTGACACAGGGACAGCCATATATCAGCATGTTACTGCAGCCCCAGCTCTTTTGGCCAGTGGATGAAATCTTATTATTTTGTCTCTTATGATTACCAACTTCATTTGTTAGGAAATTATTTTCATGTTCTCATTATGAATACTTGTCTTAAGTGATGTTCTCAGCAATCAGTACAAATGGAGTTCATACTTTAGTCGTTTCCTTGGTAACTATTTTACAAGAAGACAAGGTTCTTCCGTTGTCAGGGCCAGTGCATTCCCTGGAGGCAGAGATTCATAGTGATTGCCTCTTAAAAAAACAACAAAGTTGTAAAAGAAGTGTAAGTACACTTGAGTTTATTAAAAATTCATTCTTATTCACACATGGGGGGGCAGGAAAGCGCACACACACATACAATCACACAAAGGCATACAAACTGAATTACTCACAAGGAATCAGTTACAAACAGAAGACTGACCTCAGATTCTGCATCATTTTTTATTCTGAGATTTTTGTCGGCTCGGTTCCAAGAGACTGCACGCATTAAATTGGCCTACAAAGTCTGCCACGGGAATTAATTGTTAATGTGTGGGTTCGTGTGTGTTTTAGGCTCCACCGTGTATACCTGCATGCTGAATAAGAGAGGAGGGGCGGAGGCTGACCTTACAGTGAGCAGACTGGAGCATGGTGCTGCCAACCCGCCCCTGGCACCAGAGTTCAATGGTGAGAAACAGAGGGTGTGTGTGTGTGTTGTTTTTCAGACCTGCTTTACTGTTACATGTATTGCTCTTTATTTTATTCTGTTTTTTTAAATCCATCACTGTTTGTGTGTTTTTCATTTTAACTGTTGTATTTTTATCTGTTGCTCGATATATCTGTCAGCCTGTTGTATGTTATTTTGGATTTTGTTCTGTCTCCCAGTGTGTCTATCAATACTGTGTATCTGTTGTGTTCATCATTATATTCTCCCACCTATTTTTCTTCAGTTTATTCTGTTGTTTGCCTCTATTCTCTCATGATTAGCATTCTATCTGTGTGGAATCTATCTTGTTGCTCTGTTGTACGCATCTATTGTTGTGTTCGCCATTCATTAATTTACCTACTTTTCTATGTATGTCCTCATCCACCAATTCTTTCCACTTCACTCTTTTGAAATCATTTTTTTGGGTCTCTAGTGGAGTTGTCAGGGTGTACGTAGCTGCAGCATCTCCGGTTTCAGCCCAGATAGGTCGTTGTTGCCTCGGGTACACACAGATCAGGCAAATTTATTGGAGAAATAAAACATCTGCCATTCTACCTTTTGTTGGATTTTGACGTCCATTTATGCTGTGTGTGATGTAGTCATTCTACTGCTGTTTAATTGTGTTTTTTTGATGTATAAAAAAAACATCGCTTCTGTCCTACTCTCCTTAATCATTGTTTATTTCTTTCCTTTCGTGCCTTTTCTCCAGGAGATGCATACTATCTGGCCATCGGCGGCGGTGTAGCAGAACACAACTGGAACCACATTAAAACGGTACTTCAGGACCAAGGCTTCCGCTGCCAGCTGACAGACCACTCGGAGGAGATGGGGATGATCAGCATCCAGGGACCCAAGAGGTAGGACAAGAAAATGAGGAGAGAGGGATGAACGAGTGCTATGAATGAAAGGAGACATTGTCAGAAATGATCTATCTAGGGGAGAAAAGGAGAAATGAACAAAAGGAGTGAGTGACAAAAAAAGTGGTAGAGAGGAGAAAAAATTAACTGATTGGTCCAAAGATGAGTTATGAATCACATCCTGCGCATGAAAAGTGGGGTAAAAGACGAGCAGTTCAATCGATAAGAGAGAAAGCAGGTTAAGAGCCTATTTTCAAGACTTGGCCAGGGGCAGAAGAGGTGAGTGAGTGCAGGGGCGGAGGTGGGTTGAAAACACAAGAAAAAATAGATTAGAATTTATCATGAAACAGCAGAGGTTCATGGGTAATTCTGCTGTTTCGTGATAAATTCTAATCTATTTTTTTAACTGAATGGTAAAATATAAAGATTAGTTGCAGTTGCACTCTCTGTCTCCACAATGGTTGGGTTTAAACGTTGTACCTGGCACTGACCCATGACTATCTTACCTCAGTCCAGACTGAAATGTCTCAACAACTATGGGATGGAGTGCCATGACATTTTTTGTACATGTCCATGGTCCCCTGAGGTTGAATTGTACTGACTTTGGCGTTCCTCTGACTTTTCCTCTAGCGCCACCAGCAGGTCAACGTTTTCAATTATCTGGTGAAATATTTCAAATAGGAATGTTCATGTTTTTTTGGCTCAGATCTCAATCCAACTCCTTTTTAATAGTAGGTATCTGCTATCTGCTGATTTTGTCCTGATAACTATAAACTATTTTGTTTACAAGTTTAAATTATTGATTGGAAATACTCTCATATACAATGTTTATATAAAGACATGTGATCTGCTACATGCAACATTTGTCATTTTAAACAGTGAACGATGGAATTATCATCAGCTTTATTTTAGCTGACACCATTAAAATATGCCTGGATCAGCTCCTGGATTCTTTTGGATTGGCTCGGGAGATCTCAACATCTACCAGATGGAATCTATTTCTGTTTCTAGTAGTTTATTTCTTATTTCACCATTTAAATTTTACTTCACTCTTCACCTTGTTTTAGTGTTTACTCACTACTTGAATCTGGTCACCTTGCTTTTCTCTTCAGTTCTCTTTTTCCCACACGCGCACACACAGACACCCACACCTACATCTCTGGTCTCTGCTCTAACTACTTATGTCTCTCTTTCTCTCTCCCTGTATGTGTCTGTTGATTTTCTCCATCATAAGTATGTTTTATAAAGTTGCCGAAAAGTCACAGAACTCATCTTTTGGAGTTTGCCACCTGCGATTCATTTTCACAGCGACTGGTGCGCCGCATGTGGAGGAGGTTTGTTGATGTAACCCATAGAAATGATCAAAACCAACATGGTACCGAATGACATCTGCTCTAGTGTGTTCACTGTTGCTTTACCTGGTCCATGCTTGTAAAATATCCACCGTTTCCAAGTCTTGTAACGCAACAGACAACATATCTTTCAGTGTTTCTCTGAAAAATTCTAATTCTAATGGGTCACCAAATATACCTGGGTGGGTTGAAAGTCTATATATTTGAAATTCTGTATTAATACAAAATTGTTATAGAACTATAACCTCATAGTAGATACTGGTGTTTATTAACTGATTTAAGGCCTCTCAACAATAAACTCTGCTTTTCTCAGTCTCAGAGCTTAACATGATGATACATTTTAGATTGGCACATTATGTTTTTGAAATGGAAAGGTAAAATAATATTCCTACATCTCTTCACCTGCACCGTCTGCCATGATGACTCCCCACTGGAAACAATGCATTGACAACTTTCAAGGACGAAATATAAGGTCTTTACAATAGGTCTTATGAAATTATAGTGTACAGCTTAGCAGGGATGTAAAGTTGCTGATTTTAGTCCCTGAACGAGGACGACCAGGGATCAAGTTGTGACAGTAGTCTGCTATATGAATGCTGTCAAACGCAGTGTTTATGTATGAAAGAGGTACGTAAATAGCTGTTTGATTTATTTCAAGCCCTGGAAAATCTCTTGTTCTTTCGGCTGTTGTTGTTCTTGTTGATAACATTCAGCAACTTCCATTGTGTGTGTGTGTATCACTGTAACTTTGGTTAAATTTAAAAGCACCCGTAGGGTTTCATCCTACGGATTCCAGGAGCTGGAGAGGAGGAGATGTGTGCTCTTTAAAATGCATTACTTCTATTGGCTACAAAAGGCTGTTCTAAAATGTAGGCCATTCAGATATTTGTATGGTATGACAAAAAAATTCCTCATCTACTAATCCCTAATATCTGTCATCTTACACTGTTAACAACAGTAGTAATTACGAGACCATATTCCTCACACAAACATTTTTCTCCCTTTAACTTCACTTTTGTGGTTTTGCAATTCTTTGGATTTTATCAGAAAATTACTTGAACTGAAACATAAACTAAAAATGTCACAGTATTCATTTTTTACTCTTGTCCATCAGAACCACCATCCATTGATTTCTTCATGTAAGGATGAGAAATCGTATACTGTACAGGTGCAAAAGGGTACCACATATTCGGACATGGGATGTAGTCCAAGCTTGTCACTTTCTTCTTGCTTCCTACAGCTTCCCTTTGTTCTTCACCCAAAGAGCAAGCCGGGCCACCTTTACCTCTTCCCGATCTCTTTTTCTGAACTCCTCATCTATCCTTTCCCTCTCACCTCCTCTCCTCCCCACCTCACCACCCTCCGTCTTTGTTCTTCCTTCATACCAGCAGCAGGGTTAGGCCACTGTGTTCTCTGTGTGGGCTCAGTCGATTTCTTCTCCTTGAGGCTTTTCTCATCCTCTGTTCGCCTAAGTTTCTTTTCTCTTAGATCTTATCCAACTCTGTTGCTCTCCCCTCCCAAGTCCTCCCATTTTGCTCAATCACCTATTCTCAGTGTCCTCTTTACCAGATTTTTTTTCTCCCTATCCCTTTTATTGCTTACGTCAAACCAGAAATCAGTGCATCACCAGCAGCAGTAGCCTCATATGTGTATGTATGTGAGTGGGCGTGTCTGTTTCATTACAGATACATTCACAATAGGATGTTTTGATTATGGAGTTTTCTTGAGCATCCAAAGCGCATTCAGAGTGTCTGTATTTGCATCCGTAGAGGTTTTTACATACGTGTGTGTGTGTGTGTGTGTACACGTGTGTTTTTGTTTTACTGTTCGTGGGGTACAAAACTGGGATTTTCAATACTTGTGGGGATCGTACTGCTTTGTGGGGCTGAAAATGCTCCCACAAGTTTAAAAGGCTGTTTTAAGGATTAAGAATTGGTTTTAGGGTTCAGGATAGAATTAGGTTAGGGTTAGGTTAGGCATACAATTGTGAAGGTTATGGTTAGGTTAACGTGCTAAGAAATGCATTATGTCACTGAGATGTCCCCAGGAAGATGGTAAGAGTGTGTGTGTGTGTGTGTGTTCATGGTATAAACAAAATTGGCATCTGTAATTCCTCTGCACAGCACTGTAATGATTCTCAGCTCCTCGTCATTGTTTCTGCCACATATGAAGAATTGCAGAGAATCGACTCTCCAATGTTTGGGTTTTGTTTTCTTAGCAACAAATTGATCTCTTTTAAAGCTTGAGGAGAGAGGAAATTATAGCATTTATGAAAATGCGCTTGTCTCTAGTTTTCTCTCCCAGAGATGTCTCATTCCAAGTCTCCGGAGAGGGGAGTCCATTAACTGGCATGTTTTGTCTCACACAGCTTTGGCAGCATGCTCCAAGGGTAAAACTGGTGTTCTATTATTTGCTTTGTAATTATGAACCTTATTTATAATATATGAAATTATGTGATACCCTGGCGATGGGCCAACTGCAGTTTTCACATATTTAGGGAGGACCCAGTTTTTTCCCAACAACTTCTACTGTTTTCAACAAATGAAACAAAATCTGTAGCCACTCGTACTTCTTGACCATTTTTTGTTTGTCAGTAACTTTATTCAAGTTAGTTTTTCCGGCAATAGGAGCGGGCTCCTATGTTTGGGGTCTGACATCAGGGTATACAGGAATCTTGTAGTAAAATTCAATACCTTTTTTAAGACCTTTTTAAGACCTTTTCAACATATTTTAAGACTGCCACGCCACTTTGAGCTGTAGCCGATTAAATCAGCCACACACATTTAAAAGGGACATTTTTTAGTTTTTAAAAAGGAATGTAAGCATATTTATAACATATTTATTGCCTATATGTCATCAGATTGTAACGCCACCTAAAAATTGAGGCATTCACCAACTTTCTCATTTGCCTATAACAGCCTGTATTAGCCAACAGTTTTCTATGTGAAGGACTGCCGTTTATGTAGGCAACATTACAGCAAAACATGTGAAACAGTGTAATTTTGTGTTTTAGTTGGTTTAAACTAGATAATGTGAGCTTGCCTGCAATGATATGTGTGATAACCTTCATGAACCACTTGATCAATACAACAAAATTCAAATATGCCAGGAGGGAACAAAGATGAAGAGAATAAACTGAGTGATGAATAATGTAAGTAGTGTAGGCAGTGTAGCACAGACACAACCTGGAGGAGAGACTAGTCTAAATGACTGGATTAGTATAATAACATTAAAAGTATATTGTTAATTTAATAGTAAACTGTTAGTTTGATATTAATATATTCATCATGTTACTATATTTAATATAATTTCATATAATATTATAAAACTTACCACTAGTATAATAGTAATTCAAATTACAGCTGTTTCAGTTTGGGGTTGTTTTTTATTCATTAACTTTGTGCCAGAAAAATGCTCCAGGCTACATGGTAGTCTCCAACCTTGATTTTGGGCAGGTTACTAACTCGTCAATAATCCTAACCATCTATGCACAACATTGAGTTCAACATTTATAAAGGTTGTTGCAGCACATCAGACTTTTTTTTAATCCCGCTCCATCCAGGCTGTGATTGGTCTGTTCACATAACAGTGACTGTGACGAGAGTATCGGCTTTATGAAAAGTTGAATGTGTTTCAGTAAAAGGCACCGATTTAGCTAAATAGAAGCTAACATTAGCCAAACCCACACGCTCCTTGAATTTTCCCTGTTGTCATTTGTTTTACCAATCCAGCTGCTGGGGGCGCATCTCGCTCTTGTTTTTCAGGAACGGGGCTGGTCAAGTGGCCACAGAGCGACCGGCCAACCGGGGTTAATCCCCTGATCGCCACTCTGACTATGTTTTGGACGATCAGCATTGCGGATCCGGTGCGGTGGGAGATTACGTTCGGTTGTAGGCTACTCGTAAATCATTTTCCGGTTCACATGGATCTATTTTTGGAGCGTTTAAAGAGTTGTGTAAAGAGTGAAATAGGCGCACTTTACAGAGACGAATGACACAGTCACTACTCTCTGCCTATCAAGTGTTTTTGGCTGTGCACTATAAATAAATACGTCCACCTACACTTTTAGCCAACAAACTTTCGGGACAAACAGGATTTTCAGATTGAAAAAATATCTTCAAAATTTAATACCTCGTTAAATGGCGATTTTTAAATACTTTTTAACAGCCTTAATTTTCGGAAAATTGATTTATCACCTTTTAAGACTTTTTAAGACCCCGCGGACACCCTGGATATACATGATATGGACTTATCATCCAATAATGTGCTTAGAAAACTGCCAGACATGCGAAGCAAGTGAACTGGATGTTAAATATGATATAATAAGTTATCATTAAATCAATGAGTGAACTTGCCTTAATGTGTGTAGTTTATAGACTATTATTAGCCATTTTACTGTCAAAAAAGACGAAATAAAAATAGATTTGCATTGTAATTACAGACTGTAAAAATTTCATATGTATCCTTTTTTGTGTAGCCTCATTGTACTTGCTTGTCGTTACATTTTTGATCTGACAATTTTCTAATCAAATATTCCTTCAAACTGCAGAGACAGCTATAGGATAAATTTACCACAAGTTAACCAGTAGACTGCTCCTGTACACATCCAGGTTTGCTAGCGTCACATATATAAAAGAAATAGGGTGCTGTGTGCATGTAGAGAAAACTGGACCCATCACTCCTTTTACAGACACAGGGTGGGAAAGTGTTTTCATTCATTGTTTTTACGGAAATATCTTGAAACTACATGGTCTTTCAGTGTGAAGATACAACTTGAAAACTTAAAAACCTCCTTCTATATCAACGCACAGGGACAGCTAGTGCCATTTCACTAACATCATAAACATAAAATGAGCCCAAGAGAGAATACTATTTAATTCAAAAAGAAATGTAAAAGAAGGTTGGTATCAAACATGTAATGCATATGAGTGTGAAGGAGGGTCTTGAACTTTTAATCTTTAACTTCGAATTTGTTGTGGAAACAAAGAAAGGAAATTAGGAGCAGGTAACAATATTTCACACATATTTTGAGAACCAAAGTTTTTTGTGTGTTAACAAACTGTTACGGCACAAGTTCTATTTTAATCTCCTCAAACTAATAATATAAAACCCCAGCTGTACTCTTGCACCATTGTCCAGGGAAAGACAATGTAAAGCATTGATTGTTAGGGTTGGGTATTGTTTAAAATTTTACAATACCAGTACCAAAACCAGTACCCTCAAATGAGAGATGGGGACTCAAGTTTGATGCTCGGACTCGAGCCCCATTTAAGTTGCATACACACAATGACATACTTGACTCAGACTCGAGGTGCGGGACTCGTGAACAATGTTTGTTTATTTTTAGGAAACGTTTGATGAGCTTGCTGTTATTCTCTTCCCTGCATTACCAATAACTACGACCTATGGGAGATTAACTCCGAGTGTTGTTCGTTATGAAAAGATGAATAAGCATAATCATTTACGTCCTGCTGGCTGCCATCAGGTTAAATATTAACAGTGCCTGCAAACAGGTTACAGATTTGTTGATCATGTAATGTTATAGTTTTAATTAGTTATAATGTTACACTGGTTTGTGAGCCTGCAGGATGTGTTAACTTACATTAGTTTATAAGCTGTCATTAGTTGTAGATGCATTAGGCAACATTATTGTGCTCTGTAAGTAAAAATCATGTTTAAAGGTTTACTGTTGATCATGTAACGTTACAGATTTATTTAGTTAATATTACAATGGGTTTGAGAGTCTGGGGGGTGTGGTGACTTACAGTAGTCAATAAGCTGTCATTAATTGCATTGCACATTACATGGTTGTGCTCTGTAAGTGAAACAGGTTATGGTGACAGAATTCCTCATAGCTATGCAGCCTGGTTTGAGCGCAGCATGTGATATATATGTGACAATATTCATTATAACCACGAGTGACTTGAGACTTGACTTGGACTTATGAGCATTTCTGCTAAAAGTGATACTTCATTCGATACCTTGAATGAAATATCACCTGTTGAACCCATAGTACTTGATTGGTAGCCTAAAATCATTTTATTGTTGTCATGGACAACTAAGGAGATGTAATTCTTTTTTCTTTTATCAAATAACTGCTATAACATATTGGGAAATTGTATCAGATTGCTTCTCATCTTACTTAGGTCATTCTCAGAGGAAGGACAACAGCTTGGAAGGTTTTTTTTATTTGAATAAGAAAGGAGGAGTGAAACAGTTAAGTGACCACTTGAGTTAAGGAAAACAAATTTAAGTTAAATATATCTTACGCTTGTTGAAAGTAAACAACAGAGAATTATTTTCTTAACTTTCAATTAATAAACTGAATTGAAAGATCTCCACCAGTGTTTTTTCCTTAGGTCGTGAGTCGCAAACCTCCTCTAAAAAAGATGACCGTAAGAAGTGGAAAACAAGTAAGGAGTCTGCAACAAGTCACTAAACTACTCTTAAGAGTCTAAAAAAGCAAACAGAGGAAAAGAGTCTCCAAATCCAGCGGATCACACAGACTACATTTGTTATCTGTAGCAGCTGCAGCTAAAGGCTACATGATTAAAATCAGCTGATCGCGGCTGCGCCACAGAAGCATATGATTGATATGATGGAAACAGTGATCCATCGTGATTTGAAAAGCAAATAAAAATGTACAGAGTAGTATTCACGGATACCAGGAGATGAAACCAACGGAAACCCAAGCATGATAAAATTGCAACAGTGACGAACATGCCTGAGACTTCAGCCGAAGGTTAGCGGCTGTTAAATCACACATGGACTTACAAGCAGTTGCAGGCACACAAGGGAAAAAAGGCGTGCTCTTATTTCTTTCCGTGTGTTACTTGTGTGGTTGGCTGCAAGCAAAACCATACAACCAGTATTTTTCGGCCTCGATCTGTTTACAAAAAGTATCGATTGAAGTGCAGGTTTGACCAGAGACGTTGTGATACCACTCGACACTGGACTGTTTCGGTCAATACCTTAAAGGTATCAAGCCCTCAAGCAATACCCATCCCTGTTGATTGGTGATCTATTTGATATATCACATCACTGTGTTCCAACCCACCTGTTCCTGTAACAGGAGTAAGGCTTGACGTATAACATAATTAATCCCCTCACTCATTCACTTTACTCCAATAAGTCCAATGAAGTGCTCAGTAACATTAAAACTACATCCATTATAGAAGAGACTGTGCTGTTGTTGGCTCCTTCTTATCTCAGATGATCTACTCAGCTGACACACTTTACAGTTGACACAAGACTTTAATATATTAAATAAACTGGATGATCGGAGATTAAGATAGCAGTAACACAACAGAAAAAAATAGGTAGAAATAATTGCAATAGTATGACTTCTGCTTTTGTGGTGCATATTGTCCTCTAACTCAAATTGATCCATGGAATATAGTTTATTTCTGTTTACCATTTTATGATTGTTTTTGTATACTGTATATTGTCTGCTATGTTGCAAAAGAGAATTACAAACCACATTTCATTTTACAACTCTCTTGTAATGTGACAATTAAACTCAACTTCTGCTTTTTTGTGATAACTAATTTGACACAGTTCCTCCCCATGATATCATCAATAGTTTCGGGGACCATAACCCTACAGTATAAATTAAGCACTGCCTCTCCAAACTTAATGTTATAGTAATGGGTCAGGGTCTCAACATATAATAACTGTAGGGTCACAACCTGATTTCTTCAGTTAGTGATGAGGTGGGCCGGGATGCATCATGAGGATGCGCAGCCTTAAAACAAGCTGAAGCCTAAATCTATGAATGTCTTATGCTTGTTCAGTGCTAGAGGTAGAAACAAACAGAAGATGTTGAGAAACTCCGGCCAAGATACAGGCTGTATAGTCACACACCATTGATTACTACACATTCAAACCAGCAGCATTTGCAAGCATCAATAAAAATACAAATATGAGTCATACAGGCAAAATAATAATTAAAAAAACTGCCCGATGTAAGGCGATTAACCTTTTTTATTATTTAGACAAATCTAGCTAATGAGAAATAGATGCAGGTCATGTTCAACCGATGGGTGCATAATGTTATCTAGCAAGCGTAGTGTCAGCTAACGCTACCTTTAATGTTACACGGTAAGGTCACAGTACATTTGAACAACACATAGCTATGTAATAAAACAAGTATCATTACATTACAACATATACAACGTATACAACATTAACATTAATTCTTACCCTCACGCGTTGAGTGCTTACAGTCTACGGCCAAGCGGCGTTGCTTCCATGCCTCTTTTCTGTAGTGTGAACAGTGGTATTCAGTGCAGCTAAATCTGATTGTTTAATGACATCGCTCAGTCAGTATCTTGCTATTGGTTCGTCTGCTATAGTAGGCTGCTGTGTTTGGCAAATTTAATTATGATTTGGGGAAAATGTGCAAGTATTACGAGTGGCAACTATGATGGCAACAAACAGAATCTGATTAAGAATAAAACAATATTCATAACTCTATAAGGATCATTACTAAAGTGGATACGCAGCCTCGGCCCACTGCGTGCGCGCGCGTGTGTTCGTGTGTGTGTGTGCGCATCCACAACTCAGAGCCACGGTTAAGTGGCAAGTCAGAGGAACAAATTGGCAGTTACTAGACTCAAAATCCACACAGACACACAACCATAAACAGAGCCATTCACTGATTATAAATAGCTAATTGGCATTGCTCTTAGGCTCTCGAGTTCAGTGAACAAAGCATTGCTTAAGGGAAAACAGAAATCGGACGACAGCTTGAAGGAAATATCAGCCTGTGCATCTTACCAGCACATACATGACATACATGCCTGCCTGCACACATGCATGTACTATGTATAAGAAATATTTTATTTGCATTATGACTGTAACCGCTCACCCTGTTCACACAAACTTACACAGCAAGCCATGACCATGTCAATAGCTTTTTTTAGAAAAAAGGGCACCCACACAGATGCGCAAACATGTACACACAAGCATAACCTAAACCCTTCCCCAAATACCTTCAACCTTGGCTTCCTGCTACACTGTTGCAAAAATATCCTTCAGAAAAGGCCTCTACGTGCCCACTCACACATACACAAGTAGCAAAGTAAGCTAAACTTAGTCCTTTCTTTTCTGTTGACTCATGTTTATGTAATATTGATTTTAGTGTGTGTATTTGTGGGAGAATGGGACATGGTACATTTCTACAGCAAATATAAGAGGCGCTGCTGTAGTTTTATAGTAATGTTTTCTTCAAATTTTTTTAAAAAGTCTGATAATTTGATTATTGCAAAGCATAGATAAGACAGATAAGCATCTGTCACCACGCCAGTTGCGCGGGCGAAACGTAAAATATTTTGCTACTACTGCTGTTTATAATGTTTCTGTGTTTTCTCTTTATGTGCAGTCGAGAGGTGCTTCAGGAAGTGTTGGAGACAGACCTGAGCAACGAAGCTTTCCCATTCTCTACCCATAAAGTTGTCAACGCAGCAGGGCATCAGGTGAGAACACACACAGGCACACACACCCCGTGCCTCAACTCATACCTACAGTTATTGGATGTGCTACATTTGTCAACTTCAAAATAACCCTGTCAGTACTAGCTAAATGCCAGTATTTAAAAAAAAACTATTTAAACTACATATGCAAATCACATGCTGTTGAGTGAAACGGGTGTATTATTTCAAAGGCTCAGTCAGCAGAGATTGTAGTGTGTGTGTGTGTGTGAGGGACAGATGGCAGGTTTTAAGGCGTCCTTGTGACTTACTTAGAAATAAAGTCTGTCCACATGTTTTGTTTTTCTCTACCTTCTTTCCGCCTTCTATCTCTTTCTACATCTTCCCCTGAAGTCAAAAACTCAAAACAAAGTTTATAGCACTATTATTTTCAAGCACTGGGGAAATCTTATAATTATACTTAGCTGTATTTTCCATTCCGTTTTGTCACGATAGTGCTGTAAGGTAATGTGGCTCCAGCCTCTCAGGTTGACCTCTACACTATTCCTGGCCTCAGACCAACTGCCACATGCGGCAACACATATGTCCATGCACACTCGCTCTCTCTTAGTTGCTCTTGCGTGAATTATGCAACGCTCCAGTGATTGCAGTCAGCATCTTCTCACAGCTCTGCAGAAGTGTTTGTGCATGTGTGTGCGCGCGTGTTGCTTGTGCTGTTTTCCAGCTGGTTGCCGGCTTCGTCTGGGTGACATTTTAATGGCTGCACTGCTGCGAGAACAGAGCTCTCCCTCTGCCCTCTGCTCCCCTCATAGCTCATTAGACACTACTGCCTCTCTCTCTCTCTCTCTCTCTC
>JAPMOB010248556.1:0-19810 GCA_029875015.1 Lepomis gibbosus
GCCGAGACCGCCTAGAAGAGGTGGTCTCGGCTCGATTCCATACGAACCCTGGAGCGGTTTGTTTGCAGTGAGAACACAACAGACCCATGAACCAGAACAAATCAACATGTTGCCTGGCAACCGACGCTAAAAGATCGCTTTTCAACAGCTTCGGCAGCATATTTTGCTAATCTGTTGCAGTATGTTGTTGTGGTTATATTATGCAGGCCTGCTGCTGTCGGAGATTTTTTAACTTCGTGCGGCGCTGCTCGACGGCGCCGCACGCCGATGTGTTGTTCCGATCAAACATCTATTTCACATCTTTGCAGCGCCAAGTCCACCCGCGATTCATTTTGTGTTACTGTTGTCATGGAGATGTTCCCCAATTAAATGCACGACCTGCACGCATGAGGTTGTGTGATGTAATGGCGTAAGGAAAGCCCTGGAAGGAATGCGCGATTTGGACCGCTTTACAACAGTGTGGTGTGAACATAAGTGACGTATTTAATTGATTCAACAAAACAAATCGACCCAGGTGTGAAAGCACCTTTAGTTAACAGTTAGCAGTTGCACCCAGCTAAGCTAGCTATCTAGCACCGCATACGCCCATTAGCTCCACTGTATTGTCACTTCCGGGCACTTCTTGGTAGCCAAAAATTTGACATGGCGGCGCCCTATCGGCCAAACTCGAGGCTTCAAAACAGCAACGTCACAATGTCTATGCTTCAGGCCTACCTTCAAAGCCACTCCCCCAAAACACATTTTCAAGCACAATGAGTGCACAGACAGAATATGCGCAGGCAGGTAAGTAGACAGGAAGGTAGCCCAATCAATCATTTGATTCAAGCAGTACTTATTACAGTCCTGCAACAGCCACAAACACATTTTTTTCCATTTTTGTGTCAGAGCATTTGACTTATTGATTACTGTCTGGTTGTAAAAGAACATTTCAACAAATAAAACAAAAAATGCTTCTGAAATCAACTGCCTACCATAGCTTTAACACAAAAAGGCAGATGTTCAAGTGGAGGTGTGTGTCTTGAGTGCTCCCGAGCACAGTGCTGGGTTCTTCAGGGTCAGATGTGTGTAAATCATAGCAGCCCCCAAGGTGTCCAGACCCGGTAGATCAATAGACACAAGAGGGGGAAATCAACACTGCTTGTTTAAAGGGTGCGTCCGGGCCAATACCAAGCCCCAGGGCATCTAATGAGAGTACTTGGTATTCAAACAGAGAGGGCGAGAAATAGATATCTTGCTCAGGGCTTCAGATGTGTGTTTGGCTACCAGTGAAGGGGGAAAGTGTGTTGTAGCGTACGTACAGCCACTGGGGGAATCCCTGTTTAGAGCTATTGTTTTTTAAATGAAAAGCTGGCCAGAGGTAATCAAGTTGATTAACATACTGGCGCGCGCGCGTGCGTGCGTGCGCAAACACACACACTTCATAGTCGGTCCCCGGTTCTTACCTTTTTACCAATGAGCTTCTTCCTCAGGAACTCACGAGCCTCAAACATGTAGGGGATGTCATAGAGCGGACGGAAACGTTTGTCTTTGTCCTTGTTCTTCTCCTGAATAGAGAAACAGGAAGGACAGAGGAGAAATTGGGGAGAAGGGTCAAGAAGAGAATGTAGAAAGGGAGAAGACAAAATGGAAAGAGAGAGGGACAGGGAAGGAGAAAGTTATTTCCACTTTCAGAACTGTGTGGCTTAACATATCTGCAGCAGATGCAGACCTCTGAGGTACATGCACACCCAAAAACAAATTCCCACCTCACATATACAGACATAAACACAGACACACAGATTCGCACACAGTCTGCTCATTTGTTCCCTCTTTTCCCTCTACTTCAGTCCTGCAACAGGGAGACTCTGGACTCTGAACTCACTGATATATTTTAGTGAGCAGCTGCATTTCGCACACACATGGTCACATATACACCTTCCTCAAACACAAACATCTCTCTTGCTGTCAATACTGACACACTGCACCAAAAAAATAAATAAATAAAAATAAAAGTACGTTAACAAGGACACGGATGCAAACAGCCATGGCAAAGATACTTTGTGTTAAACAGATGCACAGAGGAGAGCTGACACTATGTGCATACACAGATGTAGCCACACGTACACTCACAGTTGCACACAAAAACTTCCCTCAATACGCTCACCCACTCTCTGACAGGAGCACTCCACAAATAGAACCTATTTGCATTTTCAAAGGAGGCTGAGGTTTTGTGTTGCTCCCAGTCTGAAGAGACAAACACACACACAGTATACACACACACACACACACACACACACACACAGTGACAGGTGCCCTTTTTGTAGGGGCGGGATAAAAAAAATACAGCAAATGACAATTACGCAGTGGGAAAATAAACGACAGGCGCTAACAGGAGGAATAAGGCTATGAATGACAATACTAGTGTGCTCGCCACCACTGCCCCTCCCACACTCTTCTATGAACGCCATCATTATCTGTCATACAAACAGAAGTAATACTTGTCCAAATGAACACAGGGTTGGATTAATTCCTCATTTCCTCCTCTCTTCAATGGTTTTCATTCGTTTTTAATGCCTCACCAGTTGTTCAGAGCTGCCAGGTGTGGCACCCAGCTGGGCAGATGGATGTGGAGAAAACATATGGGGAGCAAAGGGTGTGTGAGCCTCTGATTGTATGTATACTCATTGTATGTATGGCTCACATGTCAAAATCTTACACTAAGGAATGTTTCAGTGACATTTCTTCTTTGCAAAACACTGCTAATATTTTGACCAAGTCTCAGCATGACTGCACACAAGGCCTGTCGGATTGGCACTGGTAAAGGAGCTCTGGAAGGTGCCAAATCTTTTAGCCTTTAACCTTGGCAGGAATGTAATAGCCTTTGCGTTAAATCACTTTCCATCTATCGTTTTTAACTCCCTCGCTCCCATCCCTCTTCACTTTCACTAGTTGAAGTCAGCATAGCATGGAACCTTGGAGGTGAGTTAATCTCACACGCGGCCAGTGGAAATCCCCACCACTCAGCCGAAAACTGATGTCCTCCATTTTGTGTCAGTTGGGGCTTTTTGTCAGGGTCTTTCATCCCTACCAAGTCAGTTGCGGTGGGATGATGAGCCCTTTTAAGAGCACTGCCAGCCAGGAATGCTCCATTTTGTAACTGAGCTGTGGAATTAGCTGTCCACGGCTGGGGACAAGGACAACTTTTACCAAGCTGGCATTGCTTGGCTGAATGATCCCATATTTTGGAGCACATTCTCTTAATGATATACATTAAGGCAATTTCCAGATACCAAATGATGGTGTGTTTGCAACTTAAGGGGAGTTTACGCACAGCCTAGTCATAGTACTCCATTTTGGAGGCTATTAGGATTCTGATAGACACAGGTCAAAACCACTTGATAAAGTACAGGGAAAGTAAAGAATGAACCTAGTAGAGGGGAAGGAGAAAAAAAATGAAAAAATCTTGTCTAACTAATAAGCTGTTTCACGGTGGAAAGGGAGCCATGTCACTGAGGACGAAGAGTGTAAATGTCAGCACTCTATGCCAATTAGGCACAAGGAGTCGAGAAGCAGACAAGGAAGACAAAACGTACTACTCCTCCATCTTCTAGAACGTCTATGGGGAATGCAGCAAGACTGTGTGGAACACAGCAAGGTGAAAGAGTCAAAAAAACAAAAAGATGGGACAGTGAGAGCAAATGTTAGAACCAAAAGCATAGGTAGTCATAGGAATCAATGATGCCAATTGATTGCAGCAACTACCTGATATTTCACAGTGGGTCTGGTCTGCTGTGCTCAAACTACAAAAGGGTCCACAGCAGTTGCAGTGCTGTTCAAAAGGAGAATTAAGCATTGCCCAACAGCCAAGTGCAATTCAAACAGTTTGAATATAAATGTGCTCCGCTGCCAATCAAACAAACTGTTCTACCATGATGAGTATGTGAAAACACAAACCATGTCCATTCTAATTATCTTACTATGGAGCCGATTTCAACTTCAGTCTCCACACACATAAACTAACAACATTAGCATTATTAAATTACTCAGACAAGACAAACTCTGTGTACACCATCCTTAAACTGTTATTATGCAGTTGCAGGAAGGTTACAGAAAAAGGAGAGTTACTGTTATGTCTCAACCATGACCCAATAATAACAGTTTCCTCTCACTATCCTCAGGGGGAGTTCTGTTCTATTTGGGGTAAATTCCCTTCGTTCCAAATTACCAGCTAAAGCTCAGGAATCATCTTTGACTATTGCAGAGGCATGACGCTAGCTGGATTGTACAGTGTCGCAGGGCTGCAGGGGCTGGCCTGCAAATGTGTGGATGCTACTGCTGGAAGCATTTGCCGCTTCTGGATCTTCAAGGATGAAATCCTGACTCAGGCGCACGTCATGCTTTCTGATGTGTGGCTTTGGTATTGGGGGAGTGTACAGTCTTAGGCCTTCGTTCTTGCAATTAACTGATTGAGATTAGAGTGTTATTTTGTGTGTAACCTATATTTTAAGAGAAATACACTGCTGTGTGCATGTGTCCCAGACAATTATTTTTGGATTAAGCAGTGCACTGGTAGCCAATGACAAACAGTCAACATTTACTACTGTATGCCTAAAAACATTACTCATTCATGCATGCATGCATAAACATTAAATAGCTGCAAAGGTTTGGGTGGAGAGAGTGAGACAATCCAAGAGATAAAGAAAGAGAAAGACAGAGAGAAGGCATACACCTCCTGAAGCAGGAGCATGAAGGATATAGCTGGTTATGGTACTAAAATACAAAATCAAATTAATCTAATGTAATAATCTTACATTTACAACATTATTGCCTATCCATCAGAATACAAATAAGTCATTACAAACTGATCCCACAATGGACTCCAGAGAACCTGGATTTCAGAATGAAATTAGGCTTAGCACAATAAACAATGAACAGCCACTCAGTTCATGATTAGCTCCTACCAGACTGGTCTAGGTAAATTTACTGGGACAGCTGTGACAGGTTGCAGCCCATGTTCTTATTGTGCAGTCATTAATAAAGGATGTCATAAAAAGCAAGGTAAAGCGTGTGAGCTGTTTTTAATTTTTGGACCAGACAGACGGTCAGACTGGCCCTGCAGACACATACAGAGATGCAGTGTTAGACTAACTGCAGTGCTGCTTGCTAAAAAAAAAGTCCAATATTGCTGAATAGATTCAACTACTGAAAGCACAGAGCAAATATGCACAGCTTACACTGAATAATATTGAACATACTGCATCCATCTCGAATAAAAAAGCCTACATTTATGAATGGCCTGTATTGAGACTAATTCTGTTCAAAAATTATTTCAGGTGGTGTGTTCTTTGTTGCTTTTGAGAGATATAAGCGACAGTAAGTGCACAAAAAATCTCTTAGAATGCAATCCTTTGTAAAACGTCCTTCCCCTGCACTAACACAAACAAGTCAAATCCTTGCTTTTTCAACAGTGTCAGCCAAATAGTCCAATGGGGCCAAAAATATTCATCCAGTAGTGAGGAGGGACACTGGCTACCAATGTGCCTCGCCCAGCCAATAGTTCACAAGTGAATCACGAGGTGGGCGACCCTCCTCCCTTGTCATCGTCCTCCCAAACTAGGGAGGTCAAAGCATGTCATGCCAGGCTAGGGGCATGCTGAGGGCACACACACACACATGGCCAGACATAAGATTTGGAGGATGGGGACAGAACAGAGGAGGGAGGGAGGGAGGAAAGAGAAAAAACAGCAGAGGATAAGAAGAGAAGCAAGCCACAGTTTCAAATAGAGATTAGGGAACAGATGGATCCATCTGCTTAAAGACTAGGCTATCATGAAACGACATCCCCTTTAAAATGTTATAATTTTTAAGTGAAAATAAAGGCGCATCCAACTTGACCTTTGTATAATGTAAGTGGCCTGATTCTGTTCTAATAAACCACTGAAAAAACACAAATTTTACCTTACTATGTAAGACAAACTTGAGAACCAAAAGATTAATACAAGCCTCCTTCCAAATTATGTCTTTCACGTTGCTGTTTTGTTACTTGTTTGTTAGCTGTCATCTTCTTACCCGTTTGTTTATCTTTTGGTCCCACATGTTATTGTTTTGGGTGCTTTTTGCTTAGTATGGTTTCAATTTTCATTTTGACAGCATTTGGATGTTGTCACTTTATCTTTTCAGTGTATTTGAGCAACCTGCCATGCACGTACTACAGTTGATAATTAGCTGACTAGCTGTAACAGCATTACAATGCATTTTTATTTCCATATTCTGACACCTCTTTATAGACCTTGATGTTTTGACTGCAATCGTAGATGTGAAATAGAATTCATTATCATGAGCAGACACTAGTAACAAAAACACACTACTGCATAGCAATTGATCAAAATAACGAATTGTGAAACAATGGCAGCTGTGCACCAACAAAAGTGTTGTATCTTTTTGTTTTGCAACAAGTCTTCCAGACTTATCTGCACATTCTGATGTACTTTATATAGTTGTGAAGATGTGGAAATTGTCAAATTCTGCCCACATACTTTTCCAGACTTTTCATACCTGTGCTGAAACTGCCGTATTTACAGAAATGCTAATCAATGTGCAGTGTTCCTGTATAAAAATAAACCTAATAACGTGAAAGTAAAAATAAGAAGGAGACCGAAGAAAAGCGAGGCTGCATAAGAGGCAGAGAGAGACTGACGGTTTATGGGAGGCAAAGACAGACAGGACAGAGAAAGATCTATGGGAGACTAAGGGGTGCGTCGACAAAGTCAACGCACGCATAGAGGTGGACTGTGGAGAGGTTAGACGAGTAGGCAGGGCTGTATGGGGTAGCGTGGGCATGAGCCATAGTGTTTGTGTTGCCTTACATAAGGGCATTGAGACGACCTCTCTGTGTGCTCCATCAGAACTGTCCTCAACCCTACTTAAACCATGTAAGCACAAAGATACATTGCAATGCATGAAGAGACACACACACACACACACATGTGCATCGTCAAAGCAGATACACACAAAACACATCCAAACATACTGAATGTGAGTGAGTGGGTGTAACTGTGAGTCACTGAGTAGCAGACATCTTTTCCCACTCGTGTTTACGCTGGGCTTGTCCTGGTGCACACAAGAGAGAGAAATAAAATAAAAAAGACACAGGAAAAAGAGGGGGGGGGAGAAAGTAGAAAAAAGCTGACTCCATCTCTCAACCTTAATATCTCACATCCGAAGATATGCCTCAGCAGTAACACTGGGGAGAAATGGAACCAAAATGAATGAAAACAGAAGGAGAGGAGAGCATTTGAGGAAATTCGTGTCCTATGTTTTGCTGCAGCCAGACACCATTGGTCCACCAATCTGTCAGTCTGAGCACAATTAATATTGTCATGAGAGTGTGGGGTGGGGGTGATGGTGGTGGTGGGGAGGGGGGCGTTAGGAGACTAAAAGGAACTAGAGGAGATGGGAGGAGAAGAAGAGAGGCTTGGCAGGAACAGTCACAGTTCATCAGTGCACTGGTACATCGCATCTGGCCTCGGTACCCCAGAACAGTACACACACCCAGACTCACTCGCACACTAACATAAATGGCCTTGCTTGCAGAATGCACAGACAAACATTGCACAAACACATCCAGACAGACAGAGATAATAATGACAACTGGCACAAGAAAATCCCTACAGACCTCTAGAGAATGCAGCACACAGACACACACACACACGTCACAATACCAAATTTCTGAGTTTGTTTTCTCTGGAGATTTCCTGTGGGGTTCATAGATAGGCTACAGTGCTAAAATGAACACATCTGGAGTGTCTCTATATATACACACACACACAAATACAGCACATGTCTGTGTAATCCATGTATGTGCACACGGTGACAGCAATTTCCAAGATGTTTCCTGACATAGGCTAATGCAGCTTAACCAAGCATGTGTGCGCATGTGTGTGTTAGATATGTCTTTGTGTCTGTCTGCTGCACTCTAAGCAAGATGCCGACTCACTTGTGACAGTGTTAGCCAACATGATGTCAGTGTGTGTAGAGCTTCTGGCTGAGAGATACCTGCTGTGACCTCTCACTCGCTTGACCCAAAGGTAAGAATCACCACTGCTGCTTACAACCTCACAAACATCGGGGCTTTTCAGTTTATGCATGCCATCACTGCACATATGTGTGGATTAACAGACTTGACTTTGTACTTTTTTGGTATAATTCAAGAAAAATTAATGAAATTTAACACATTACAATGTCTTGAATGTCTTCCAGTAACAATAAGAACTACTATATCTGCATCTCTAAAAGAGCGTAGAAAGGGCATGAAATTAACTTCCACTTCTCACTTAAGGTCACAGCTCACTTGCCTAATTTAGTTATCAGACACAAATCGAGCTGACAAATGACTGGACAAAAAAAACTCAATTGCATGATTATAAAATAAAACATGAAGCTAAAATATCACAGAAATTTCAATGCTTCTGTCATTTGCCTTTATTCTACCTTACAGTCCAAGGGCTCATCTCAGCCTCATCCTAACTCTGCATCGCTGCCATAGCGACAACACTCAAAGCTGAGCCAACAGCATCACAGACAGACAGGCAGCTCTTTAGCTCAGACAGAAATAACTAGCTATTAAACCAAACCAGCACCATGAACCCAGAAAACACAAAAATCAGCAACAGTTTTTATGCAACACCATTTCCAAAAAGACTCTCCTGCAGTCACAACACGCTATAACTATAATTATACATCACATGACTATGATTATCCTACATGTTTTATTTGAAATAATAAAAGGCACCTGCATATGTTGTGTCATAGACATCCTTTTTCCTTAACTTGATCATAAAGTAAATTATGCACTTGTAAAATAGTTATTAACAGCTAGCAACAAAATCTATAGTACAAAAAAGAATCAGTTATATATGTCAATTTGAAGATCTTTCTAATTCAAGATGGATATTACATTATCATTACAGGTCGCGTAGCACAGTGAGCCTGTACCCAGACAGGCTGATTTTGAAAAATATGCAGGTTATTTACATGAAAGGTCAGACACACAACCACTCAAGAACAATTATATATGCATGAAGTGCAAGAAATAGAAATACAACACTGTTTTGATTTTAACACCATTACAATACACACAACATTCACATCTGGGCTCACTCTCCCAGGCTCCCTGTGACATACGACAGTGTAATGAAGCACAAAACACATACTGTTGAAGCATCTGGTGTGGGCAAAGACAGAGTGACAGACAGAATACAGAGGGATGGAAAAATAAGGAGGAGAGAGACAAAGACAAGAGCGGGAAATTACAAGGAATATAAAAATTACGAAAGGAAGCAGAAAAGCAGGCAAGTAAAAATTAAGTAACACGGGAGAAGGAAAGACTCTCCAAAAGCAGGAAGGGCTGGTCTAATGCAGGAAACAAGAGAAAGGGCAGGGAGATGAAATGGAGAGAGGTTTTTGCCCACAAGCTTGTTACAACCACAGAGAACTAAGGAGAATAAGCACAGACGAAGGGCAACGGTGCAGGTCAACAATCTGACCACAGTGTGCACACCCGGAGGGAAAGGACAGCAGGAGAAAGTGACTGTGGGGGAGAAGGGAAAGGAAGAGAGAACAGAAGGAAGGAGGCAGAGATAGAGGGATACAAAGCAGTCTCTTAATGATGCGAGGCACTAACGACAAGAAGGTAGAGGGGTATGTGCTGGAAAATAAAAACTAGACAACAATAAAGAGGAAAAGATAGGAAAGAGTGAACCATAAAATGAAAAACCAAGCTGAGAGGGGGACTCTATAAAAAAAACAATCAAAAACAGGAAAAGTAAAGGGCTGTTGCAGACTATCAGCAATCTGACTTTTAAAACTGATTCTTAGACAGAAGCACAACACCTTCTGTCTCCTACCTCTTTGAATAGGGAGATGCAAGACATGACTTGCTCATAAATGGATAAACTGTGTGTCGAATAGAGGAATGGTTGTCAAACAGCCCAAGACATGTTAAACAAAAGGGAGAGACGGTAAATATTGATCTCTTCCTCTGACAAAAAGAAAAATCACTGTTGTTGTGACACTAAAACTTTCTAATTAATGGATGTGATCATTGTCAGACATCTTGAGCCTGTTATTTACAAAATGATTAATTTTCAGCCAGGTTAAAAAAAAAAAAAAAAAGTGATCTTTCCTTATCTATACATTCCGTCGAAATGAAACCTTCTGGAAGCAATGCAAAAAAAAACAAAAAAAACAGACACTGCCTGTTGTGGATAAACATATGTGTCTCCTGTATGTGTGCAAGCATGTATGAGTAGGTTTGAGTTTTCACAGTCTTTAAGTGATTCTGAGGAATATAAGGGAGTGTGGAGCGGAAAGACAAAAAACATTGCTCTGCCTCACTCTCTGCAGTACTGCAACCACTGGGTGTGTGCAAGTGTCTCACTGTGTTTGCATGTGCCCCCAACTGCAGGGGCGCCACCAAGTGGTCAAAATTATTGCTATGTCCATTTAGAGAGAGACCAGGCTAATGTGTAAGAGAAGAGAAGTAGACATTTGAGAGAGAGAGATAAATGTTCAGGACATTTGTGGGGGGGAGATGTAAACAGCTTGTGTTTGACTTTAAAATGAAAATAAACCAACTCTGTCAAGATATCCGAGACAGCAGTGACCCAAGTCGTATCTGTGGAGCTTCTAATTAACAGGCTGACCACAAGCTCTCCCACATAGAAACACATTCAGTCATTTATTCACACAGTATCCAGTCAATCTGTGCAAAGCTGCGTCTATACATACAAGCAAACAGACACAAGGATTTGTTTGTACCTCTCCCTCAATTCTGGGGGGGCGAATGCTGGACAGGTGGATAGTCTTGTTTTCTCCAGAGTTGAGTTTTACCACCATGGCATCAGCATTCAGCACCTGCATCACCTAAAAAGGGACAAAAGAAGAAGAGTCATAAAAAAATAAATCATAAAACACGTAAAGGCACCACAAAGACAAGAAACACAAGAAGAATTAATTTAAGGGTTTAAAAACCATGTAAATCCTTAAGGAAAGGAAATAAAAAACCTGTAGGTTGGAAGAGTGTTGGAGCAAAAAGACTGGTATTGCATTTTGGTGAGTGAGTGAGCAGATAGACTGAAAGAAAGATGGGAAGTGAAGGAGCAGGTAAAGGATAAATGGAGAGGAAGAGATCTATTCAAAGGCGGAAGGAGAGTGACAGTGCAGATCGTGTGCTGTCACGAGTAGAAGGCACTGAGAGCGATCCTTGAGTGACTGAGTAAGTAAGCGAGCTAAGTCGTCCCAGCAGGCCGGCAAGGTTTGGAGGACAGAGCGAGGACATTTTGCTATCTGGGGGATTGGCACCAGGGGGGGGATGGAGGGAGGAAGACAGAGTGCAAGAGAAAGAGCTTTAAAACACAAACATCCTGTTAAAAGATAGACTGGTAGAGTATTTCCCAACAACTGGCTGGCAGCACTTTGTTCTGGAGACATTTACAAGTGTAACTACAGACACAGACTAATTTACGTTTGGCATTTAATGCTGTTCTGTGTACCAAAGGTAGCAACCACAATTTATAGTAGGTACAGTAGAGAATTAGTCT
This sequence comes from Lepomis gibbosus, assembly GCA_029875015.1. Classification (NCBI taxonomy): domain Eukaryota; kingdom Metazoa; phylum Chordata; class Actinopteri; order Centrarchiformes; family Centrarchidae; genus Lepomis; species Lepomis gibbosus. The sequence continues at coordinate 11,580 of JAPMOB010248556.1, forward strand.
TGCATACAATTACATTATTGGTTCCCAATGAAGAAAACTACTGACAAATCCACTCAAAACTGTATATAGAAACTACGGTCCCTAGTCATCACAGTATACAAATCTCAATGGAATTTAGACTCATCTCAAGTCATGAATAATATTGGAGTGTGGAATAAATATTTGTAACTGAACCTCTATGTATGTGCTTGTGCCCTCCCAAGTAAGAAGACAGATTGGGGGTATAATATGACTGAGATGGAGGAGGCATCCAAACCCAGAGCCTCTAAGTAGGCCGCTTGCAAGAGACTGAAAAATCAATCGCCCTACACATGTTGCCACCCACACGTGCATTAAATGGCCTCATCATCACTCAAAGTGTGGCTCATATGTAGGTTGTGCTCAAGCCTAAAGTCCTAAATGTGAGAGACGCAGTTCTGAGCTATCACAGTTTGGACCATGTGGGTGTCTGTGTGGCTGACTGTGTGGTAGAAAAACAAAACAACCAAAAATCCTTTTGAGTCATTCGGGTGGAGTTTAACCTTTTTGATGGCATGTATGGTAAACACAAATCCAGGTGTTTTAGGCTCTTTGGGAGATTCATTATTCCATGAAAACAAAATCAGCCATTGCACTTGCCACCAGAGAACAGAAATTAGACCAGCCCACATGCTAAATAGGCTGCCCACAACAGCAGCCAAAATACATCATATACTAATCACTGAGCTGAGTGGGTGAGATACAGAGACATAGGAGCAGAAGGGAGAGAGACGGAGAAGGGGAGAGGTGTAATGAGTAAGTGCGAGGGGGAGCATGCGTGCACACGACGACATGCACGCACACCAGCCTACACAAATTCACACAGTAACAAGGTCATTTTGTGGCCTGCCCAAGTAAATAAAGTGCAAGAGAGGAATGTGGCAGGAGCAGAAGAAAATGGCTCAGCATTTACTGGCTAATTATTAGCCGGAGGAGGCGAGACGAGAGAGGCGAAGAAGGACAGATCAACACACACCAAGATAGAGGAAGCCAAAGACGGAGAGAGCCAGAAACACAATGTAATCTCTCAGCAAATATCACAAGAAGGGAGACAGAGGAAAAGATGGAGAATAGATAGAAAAATAGAGCAAAAAGTCTGCAAAAGTAGCTGCCATGAGGGTAGAGTGAGCAGGCAGAGAAGACAAATAGGCAGGCAGCGTGACTCACTGGTCTAATCTCATACTCAAGAGGTGGGGATCTACTGCCACCCTCTGTCCATGGCTGACATGACATCTGTAGTGGCCAAGATCAGTCATAACGAAAGGAGGATCTTGGCTACTGTCAGGGACTGTGTTGGTTGTCAGTCGAATCCATTAAGTTGGTTTTAACCACAGGGCCAAGCAAGGGCTCAGCCAGGACTTCCTCATTACTCATGTCAGATCATCTCCCTCAAAAGCAACACCTATGGCAGTGTTTTCAGTCTTGCTGCCAGTGGAGATGATTTGTCACCCAAATTACATGGTTTCAAATAAACTAGTGATGTTTTCGATGCTATTATAAACACCCTAAGCTGGCATGTAGCCCTTGGGTGCTGCTGAAAAAAGGTGGCTGATAAGTATGTAATGCTTTGCGAGGACATTATCCTGGGACAAGTAACAATAATCTAGAGAGACTTTTTGACCTAATCGCTTGACAGATTTTAACCAGGGCATGAACTAATATAAACTTTTTTCATCATCTTCGCCAAAAGCGACTTTTTAATTTCTTAAAGAAGGTCTCTGATCTTGTAACCATTCCATTTGACTTATTGAACTGGGATGTACAGTATACCATGTCATCTCTTCCCCTCTTAACCATTGTTAAGGTGTACTACTCTCTCCCTATCTAAGTGTGGTTTCACATGTAAGGTCTGGTTCCCGATATAAGGATGATGCAAGGACCAATGTCAGGATGAGACATTATTTTAGTTCTCCAACTGGTCTGGTTTGTGTTCACAAAGGCAAAACTCAAACCCGTCCAAAATTCTACTTTGACATTGTACATCATGGAGCACTCTCAGGTTCTGTTGATGTTGGTGTTGTTCTGAAGAGCATATAAACAGACTGCAAATAAGCTAGTAAAGCCCTAACAGTAATAATAAATTAGTACCATTTAAAATGACACATACAGTTGTACGCTTCTTGTGACTGATTCAGACTGTGTTCACAACAGAAATTTACCACTCCAGAGTTCCAGTCCGGCGTTCAAACCTAAACAAACCGCCACAGGGGGATAATCCTTGAACATTGCAAATACACACTAGTTTAGCTTTTTAACCATCATGTTCTTATGGATTTGGTCGACCTAAAAGCAACACTGGCAATGTTCCTGACAAGCTAATGACGAGAGGGTTGTAAAGTGGTTTACACCACGTCACCTTTTATCCATCACCTCATAGGTCGGTGGTTACCCAGGGGAGCAGAGAGAAAGGGATAGGAAAGGAGGGGAGAGGAAGACTATTGGGACATGGCCTACATCCACTTCTCCATTCCCAGTAGAGGTGGGAGGAGAGAGACGAGACAGCCAAAAAGGAAGATGCGTCAGCAGGATTGACTTGTGGGGATTGGACCTGCTCTGCCTCTCCACTCTATCCATCACTCATGTAATAAGAAGTGAAAAGTAGAGTGGAGGAGAAGAGGGGAGGAGTGAATGATGATGGGATTGATGGATAGATATGTCCCTCCGAGAGTCAGTGCATTGCAGTATTAGGTGCCGACAAATGTCACAGGGACAAATATGGAGGGGCAATGACAGGCCTGAGTAACCTTAGCTTGCCCAATATGTACTTAGCTTTGAAACGGCTCAAGCTGTTGCAGGATCAGCATATTTCCCATCACAACACTCTCCCACTTTTGCAGTCAGATGGTCCTAATGCCAGAGACTTTTATAAACTTCTGAAGCTATCCTAGATTATATTTAGGGTTCATACCGCGTAGCCACACCCCTTACACCGTAAGTCTGATTGACTTGAAATTTCTCATACAGGTGCAGCTCAATGTGCTCTACAAAAAAGCCTCTGGGACCATTGAGGTCCACCTATAAAATTTTCCCGCCATTTTGAATTTTTTGAAAATCACATTTTTGATATCTCCTCCTAGACCGTAGCTCCAATTGCCACCAAATTTTCAGTGAATCGTCATTGGATCAAGTCTATTTAAAGTTGTATAAAGCTTGTCGATATCTCAATTACTTTTCAAGAGGCGTGGCTCTGGACATAAATGACCACAAATCAGCAACCGTAGGGCCAATCATCACAAAACTCACAGGATATGTTCAGATAGGTGCTTCGGATATACCTGAACAGTTTGATGTACATGAGTCCCTAGGGGGCGCTATAAGCACAAGAAAGGTACTTAGAATTACACAAATTACACTAACTCCCATATTCGTGCTCTAATCATCACAAATCTCTCAGGATATGTCCTCATAAGAAAATGAAACATGCCTTGAAAGTTTCATTCAAATCGAACACCCGGGGCGCTATAAATGCAAACGAACTGCAGGGGATAAAAACACAAATCAGGCTACAAAATACAAATTGTTTGTCCAATCAACACAAAACTTGCAGAATATGTCTACATAAGCACCTCACACATACACTGAAAGTCTCATTCAAAACGACCACAAGAGGCGCTATAAATGCATAATAATTGGACGTGGAATGAAACAAATCAAGCTATAAATCAGAAATGGTTGTCCAATCGCTATAAAAACTTGCAGAATGTGTTTCATAAGAACATTGAACCATGTAAGTTTTTGATAGCGATATTGCGAAAAAAAGGTATGAACCCGCAAATCGCCGCTTGCGGCTATATTTGTTATTGACAACATTTCCATTTTAACAATAGGTGATGATACTTAAAATATTTTGCCCAAGCCGTGGTGTCTAACACTAACACAGAAACAGCTGACATGAAGCAAACTTCCTCTGTGGCCCTTTTGGGGAGGAGTAGTTGGGGGGCTAAGAAGGCAGAGAAGAGTCCTGCAGAGATCAAAAACGTACACAAAGGTTTAACTAGGGGCATCAGCAGTGCAGTACCATACACCATGCAAGGATACTCGAGAGAGGACACATTTAGTCCCAAAGATATAAGATTAGGTTGTTTTTTTTTCTCTTCTCATGTCTTTTCATCCTTCTTCCACTAAGTCTCTATATCCCTCTTCACAAACTTGCACTTTTAATTTCTTCAACCAGCTTTGCCTTCTTTTTGCCTATTTTTCATACACCCTCCTGAGCTCACCAAAGGTTCTCTCACTTCCCCCACTGCCCACATCCAACCTTCTTTTATTAAGGGGGTTCAGAGAGATCTTAGAGCAGCTCACACTGATAATATGAATGTTTTATCCTTTATCCTAGCCACTTCCTTCTGACTCAGGAAAAAAATATACATACACATAGCTTCTTATAGAATTTTCTTTATGCGTGAGCAGGTTATCAAATTCATTCTGTAAGCAAATTGCCAAAGCAATACCTTTTATGTAACCCTAAGGTTAGCCATGCACTTTTCCGGGCCTTAAAAGTTCAGGGCCCAGAGGGAGCAAACGCAGACAAAATACAACTTTAAGAGGTATCAATCTTTGTTTTCCCTTTCCTCCTAGAGAAAAATGTATCAACTGAAGGGAAAGATGTGGTGCAACTCATCATCATAATAAACAGAGAGGGGACCAGATTTAAAGCTGATGTTTTAAGGATAGAGCTGCTTTATTACGTTAAAGCTACAACTGGAGACACTAAACTATGCCTTCTCACAGTAAAACCGTATTACCAAAGTGTATCAGGGAGTCCATCTCACTTGATTTGAACTAATGTGTGTTGACAACTAGGATGATCAACACTCTCTTGTACTCAATATTAAGGACACTTCTTTGTTCCTTGAGTCCCTGGCCAATAACCTCTAAAGCTAATATCTCTAGTTCTTGGCTTTTGGGGGTCGTTCTGTACTGCTGCTGCAGCATACGCCAGCGATTTGGCCCTAATTTGACTGGGGAGTACTTCAAGGTTGCTGTTAAGCATTCCTCCTAGTACCTTTACTGAAGGGATTTTTACTTTTTATTTTCATTCGGGGGGGTTACAATATGATAATAATAATGGATAATAAAGGATATAATTTGTTAGAAGCCTCAGAGTGGCTCTGCTTTGCTGCAGTGCTGGGAGAAAATTGGAATTGATGCAGCAGACATCAAGCAGTGAAAGCAAGGGAAACGACCAGCTTCCCCTTAGCACTGAAGCAAAGTGTTATTCATGGTGGATAACGTCTGCTTAATATGTTCAACATTTAATACCTTACTACTGCTTCTGCTCTGCAGTACTAGTTTAGGATAAAAAAGGACTTTCAATGAAAGCAAGTTGATCCAAACAGAAAGACATTATGTTAGGTGCCAAAGAAAAATTAAAATAAATTGCCAATTACTGACACCTTCAGCAATAGGACACAGCTTATGAACACCACTTCAGGACCTCACCTTGGCTACAAATTGCCTGTCCTTCTGGTCCAAGTTGGCTGTGGGTGCAACGTAGTCTTTCCAGATGCGGACCTTGCGCTCTTTAGCAGATCTGGCCAATAACAAAATCATATCATCATCAGTGGCAGTTCTTAATATCAGCCAAATATTAGGACATAGATGACTTAAATTATCCATCCAGATGGAAAAACATACAAAAGCTCAATAAAGGGAGAAAGGTCCCACATGATTAGCCCATACATCATTGCTGCAGTGATTGTAGAGAATACATTTTACTACAGTGGAATAGTAAGATTGGTCATCTCAAGTAGCAGTAGCATACATTTGTATACTATTTTTTAATACCTCAATAACTTGCATGTACTTTCTTTATTCAATATGCTTTGTATCAAATCGGTGATTTCTAGAAATAAATATATTGTAAATTTAGCTTCTAACCTTTACGGTCATCTGAGTAACTGAATTTTATTTATGACATGACAGCTGGTCAATGTGTTTATTAGGAATCAAGAAGCATTTTAATGAATTTCCTAAAATTTCCTGTGTAGTTCTTGTATCTTCAAGACAGGTGCACTTTCAAACTGTTTTGACAAACATCTAACCAACAAAAGTTTTCTTTTCTGTCTGTCCACAGTCGCATACCGTTCAGCAGCTCTGAGTTTCTCGGCTCCCTGGGTATAGACAGCCATGGACCAGTCCACACAGCGAGCAAAACCTTCCTTCAGCAGGAGTTCTGTTATGTTACCATTCTGAAAAAGGGAAACAGGGACAGTCAAAAAAAAGAGAAAGTAAGCTTGAATTTTTAATGACTCTTCCACCACTGGGTGCATCCTGAATCTTACAGGGTGAAGGATGGTGCCCAATATGATCTGGTTGGGACAGCTCTCCAGGATGATCTGAACGTCTCTCTGCAGAAGACGGGATTCAGTGAAGAATTTGGCCTCTGCTGCGAATGGCTCTGGTGTCTCTGTACCATCCGGTTCCCGCTTGAACGTGGGGCACTGGAGGGAAGAACATACACATCAACACAATAATACACACGCCTTAATCAATAGGTATTTTGCAAGCATTGGGAAATGTGTTCAAATATGTCCAATTTGATTGATTACATCGCCACTGCAAGAATATCATACATTTAATCTACTGCAATTCCCAATAGTCAACCACTGACCCTTTTGCGCACATGCTCTTTTGGCTACGTTCAGACTACAGGCAAAAGTTACCCAAATCTGATTTTTGGCTCATGTGTGATTCATTTTTATGAGTGTGAGAACAGGTAAGCAAGTCACATGGAATCTGATCTTTGCCAGTTCGGATTAGGGCCACTTTCATATGTGGTACAAATCTGATACAGATTGGATCTGCTCGCAAATTCCCTTTCTTACACCTGAAATCCACCAAACCACAAGCTATTTTTCTGAGTTATATACATGCTACTTGTGTCCGTGCCAACATAGTGGAAAGAGAAAGAGAGGGAGTGAGTTGTGGGGCAAATGCGTTGTACAGCCTCCCAAGTCTCCCGTGAGCTAACCGGAGTTAACCTCTGTTGCTCCTTGTTTAGCCAACAGCGTGATGTGTGTGACGTCCTGTTGTTCTTCTGCACATGCAGGTCAATTTCAGGTTGCTGACAGTACACACTGGAGTCTGATATGGACCATACTTAATCAATAATGTGAACTGTCAAACAAAAAATCTGATCTGGGAAAAAAATTGGAATTGAGCATTAAGGCCTGCAGTCTGAACGTAGCCTTCAATGTAATCTGTTTTTTCTGTGTACTACTTTTATCCACTTTAACCAATGTCACCTTGCTGTGCATGCTATCTCTATTCTCCTTTGAGAATGGCAAAACACCAGACAGATAAAAACACAACAGCCTTGATGAGCAGACAAGCCTTTGAAAAACAAGACAAAGAACACCTTCAAATGGATGTAATATCAAGTAGGAGATGAAAAAGATTAGTTATCTTGAGTGTTCCATTGGTAAAGTTGTACTTGGTGAAAGGAATTGATGGGGAAATTTAGTGGAGCGGATATGACGCTAGTAGAACAAACAGACTCACAAAAGTGAAGCCATTACTCTTAATGTCTGACTGGACTGTCTACCGTACAATGAAACCTTAATACTTTTGTGACAGTAAAGTTAAGAAAAACAGGAATAAGGAGGTAACTGTCAAACCACATTCATTTCATCTACAAGTGGTTGGCCATATGTGCATTTATTAATTTGTTCACTACTTATTGTATCTGTAGCCTCCAGACTAAAAAAAAAAAACAAAGTTTGTCAAAAATGATAAATGAGCTCAGTTTGCATTTCATCACATCTGTAAGTGCAGCGAGTGGTGGTTACCTTAACACCAGACAGCATGACAGTGACCAGGTAGTAGTCAGGGAGCAGCAAGGCACGAACAACACTGCCGTCACGCACATGCTCGATGATGGCTGGGGGGAGAACAGAATGCAGAAGCATTTGAGAGAGAGGAGAGCATGTTGAATTCAAATGACCAAACAGACACTAAGCTGTCTCTCTATGTGGAACTTGCCTTGTGCTACAGTGTGTTCTCTTTCCTTTTATTAGAATTATTTTAATCTTCATACATCGAGTGAACATTGTCTGGTATTGTCTTTTTCAGCAAAGCCCTGCATGACACTCACTGAATTCAAACAATAATGCCACAGTGTTTTAGTGGGCAGTGGAATTGAAGTGTCTAGCTAAAAAGCCTCCTTGGCAGACTGTTTACTCCACTTAAAGTGGTACTCCAACCAAAATCTT
>JAPMOB010248560.1:0-14263 GCA_029875015.1 Lepomis gibbosus
ACCTCGAGCAGAACCATGGCTCAGGGTGGGCGGCCATCTGCCTCGACCGGTTGGGGTGAGGGGGAGAGAGAGAGAGAAAGAGAGAGAGAGCAAGAGAGAGGTGCAACAACAAGTAATAATGACAAACACAAAAGTCAACAGAATAGAAGAAAGTATTTGGATTATAATTCAAATGTCAAACTATTCAAAGGCAGTAAAAACTGAAAAGGTTCAATTAAAACAGGTTGATAATATTCTCTAGTTACACATTGAAGCATTTTTGAACAAACTGACTTGTATCATAACTAAACAAATGTTTTCATTTACCATTTAAATATGGAGAGTCTTAAAAAATATTTCACAAATGCAACTACAGTTTTTAATGTTCCCATGGACAGACTGAGAAAGCAACACATTAGTCATTTTTTAAATGTTTGTCTTTTCCATCACTGCAGGATTTCAGCTCCAGTTTCTTTTCTTTTTATTAATTAAATGTTTTTATTGGGTGATGGATCTCCAGCAGAGTCTGTATTTGTAACACTGGGAGCTGCAGACCTCGTTTGTAAGCGAGTGGTGTTGCGCAGCATTCTTCTTGACATGAGGAGGATTTTTCAGTGTTATCCCTCAGCCCACAGAGCAGTGTCTTACTTTTAGCATCAGAAATAACTGAGTAATTTTTCGACTTCTCATAGTTTAATTACCAGTGTTGACTGTTGGTACTAGAAAAGACATTGACACAAACTTACACATTGTGTTCTCAACCATTCATCCTAGGAGCTTTTGCAGTTCTACAACAATGTCGTGCTATTTGGCCCTTTGCTTCTGAGTGAGTGATTTCCTGACCATCATCACCATTATCAAGTGAATTATAAAACATTAAAATATTTTGAACAAGAATCTGCAGCCATGAAGGGCTTTATGTAGGCACATAGCTGGCGCTTTGAATTAAATGCTAAAGTCAACATGTTAACACAAGAATTTCTCCTCAGAGATCAAAATATTTCTGATTCTGAAGTTCACAGTGACAATGCTATCATGCTAATGTTCAGTATGTTTCCCATGTTCACCATCTTAGTTAAGCGTGTCAGCATGCTAACATTTGCTAATTAGCCATTAACCTATAAAGGTAAAGATTTTGCTGATGGAAACGTCATTGATTTGCAGGTATTCGGTCACAAACCACAGTATTTCACAGTGTTGGATTGCAATTCTGGACTGATGATGGCGCTAGATGAAAAGTTATTTCATGGTAATAATTCCAGTAGTTGTCAAGATATTTCAATGAAAGCGAAAATTTCCTCATGGTCAGAGGTCCGCTGAAGTCAGTAGGATTCATCCTCTGTGTACCATCAGTGTCTGCATTACATTTCATGGCACTCCATTTAACAGTTGTTGAGATATTTTTGGAGGAAGACAGACCGACATCCAAAACGACATGACGACCGAGCAAAGTCCTACAGCTGATAAAGACTGTAAGATCATATTAAAAGCTCCGCCGAAAGCTAGTAAGTGGACCTTGAGTTAACATGATTTAGTCAAAATAAACCTAAATAATTTTAAACCTGAACAAACAGCTAATGTTGTGGATACTATCGGATGGTAAAAAAGAAAGGCTGACTTGTATGGCTGAGGGGAACTTGTTAGCTATAAACTGTAAAAATATTCACAGAGGTCACAGATACATCAAAAACTGCAGACTTTCATTTGCACAAACACTGCTTGATCTCCTGTTTTGCAGCTGTTCGACATGACAGCTCCTCAAAAGTGAAGCCAAAACATCTGGATTGCCAAAACATCTGGATCGCCCCTGTGGCTGGCTGCAGAATAGGTAAATCCCACCTGCTAGCTTCTCGCTCGTTGCCTCAAACGTTCAATTCATTTGAACTTTAGTCGAGTAGTATGTAACTGCAGTACTGGAGGCTGCAGTTTCAGGACCACAATCCTAGGACCAGAACTGCATTTCTAGGAGCCTTGTTTGATAAGTTCAGCTAGCCGGCTGACTAGCTAACTAGCTAGCTATTAACGTTACTCTTGACAGCCCCCCAAATTACAATTACCCGTCCACAACCATCACAGAGTGTGTGCCTAAACTTAAGTTATTGATTATATGCATGTCGACCAGTTAGCTTTACTAGATGGCACTGTCGCAAAAGAACTAAGGTCCTAGAACTGTGGTCCCCGGAATGAGGGGGTTCTGAAACTGCAGCCTCCGGTACTTCAGCTACATAATATTGCTTTAGTCGCGCAATGTTGTTCTATTTCGTATAGGCTTCGCCCTAAGGCCATCGCTATTGGGTTTACCCCTACAGGCTGATAAATTTTGTCTATGCCCACCCACAGCGTGGGCCTCTCCTACATCCGCACCTTGTATATAGACAATGGTGAGACCCAGTTATCGTCTCCCATTTTTCTTCAGCACTGAGCTTTCTATGAGCAATTCTAAAGAGATAGAGATAGAGATAGTCTTTATTGTCACTATGCACAAGTACACAGTGAAATTCCGTAAGGCTGGGCCGCAGCCATCTAAGGCGCCGCCACTCGCTTTCCAGAAAGAAATTATGCAGACGGCATTATAACAACATACAATACATGATAATGCACAAGACAACATACAGTACATGCGGTCACATGATGGGGTTTTTTGAGGTGGCTTGTGAGGAAGAGAAATAAAAGGAGGGCGTTCCAAGGCAGTCAGTTCAAGGTGAGGGTGGGGGGGGGGAGTAAGATAATGAGTCTGTGTTTGTGAAGTATGAGGCGTCAGACTGTCTATGTTGTTGAAAAAAAGTTCAGTTCATTGGCCTTGTCCTTGAGGAGAAGATAGGAAGGCCAGCTGCAAGTTGTTTTCCCGCTCGGGTGGAGGAGGGGGGGTTAAGAAAATAATTTTTAAATCCAATTTAGGTTGATTTGGTAACATTTATCGGGATCAATGTCCTTCAATCTCTCTCATCCTCAGCGTTATACATGCATCCAGTTCATGTAGTGATTTCGACATTTCTTCAGTCCAGTGGTTACTCTCAGCAGCTCATCCCGATGGTATCCTCCTCTGCGCTTCCACAGACCGGTCTGAGAGGTTACGAAACAGTTCACCGTTCTGATCAGCCACTGTCCCCCTGTGTTTTGTAGTCTGTGTATGTAGATAGAAATGTCTCATTCTAAGGTAGTAAAAACATAAGCGTTCATTATGTAAGGTCTTTATATGCCACTGAAAACAGTCATGGATATTACATTGCATTTCTGTCAGTAGATCCTTCTAAATGTTACACACTAGACCTTTAAGGTATCAACCGAAGTACTGCATAGTATCTAAACTTCTCCAGTCAAACAAGTAGCCTACAGTATTTAATAGTTTTTGTAACCTCATCAGGGGAAAAATTTAACTAGTGATAAAGAGGTGTTGAGCAGAATTTGCTTGCAGCCAAACTCCGCCTCTTTTTTTTGTGCTTATGTGCCCACACAGTGCTTGTAAGCTTCAGCATCGGCTGCAGTCTCGGGCATGTTCATCACTGTATCACCACTAGCTTAGCGCCACCTGTTTGTTTTATCCTCTACATTATCCTTGTACATTACTCAGTACATATTTTGTTGCAATCCACATCACTTGTCACCGATCGATCTCTGCGTTCTATCAGATCAATTCAACGCTTTTGGGGCGCAGCAGGGCATCAGCTGATTTTCCTCACTCAGCCTCCAGCTGCTCTATCAGATGTAGTTGGTGTGACTAACTGAGTGTGCAGCTTTCTTCTCCTTTGAATGCTCCTTTACAATCTTTTGTTGTCTGTTTGGAGGAGTCAGCTCACCACTAAAGGAAAAAGCACTCATGAAGATCTTTCAGTTCTGTTCCTCAAGATTTATTGATCCAAAGTTAACAAAATGATTCTCTGTGGTTTACTTTCAGCAAATAGATCAAAAACTTAACTTAAATTCCACAACTCACAGTAGTCACTGAACTATTTCAGGAGTGATGACCTGAATAGCCCATCTAACACAAGTTTCCAATATTTCTGTAGAAAAGTCATTTCAAACAATAAAAAGACAAGAAAATCACATTGCTTATCCATATCAACAACAATAATAACAATACCAGTCAATGTGACTATCATCAACAGGTGACTATGCCTTCAACTGGTGGTATTTTACGTAAGGTATTGAATGAAAATTGAAAGTACCATGTTAGTATCGTTGTCACTTGAAGTGTACTGGTTTTGGTACTAGTATTGTGGTTAAACATCAAACACATTTTCCCAAAGATGTTTCTTTCATTTGAGGTATTTCCCGCTGACGTTTGTTAATTTTTCTGATAAGTTTGGTCTTATCAGTTATTTGATGAAAAGGGGGTTTCACATCATGATTGACAACTGAGCCCTGCACATGATTGATGCTTGGGTGTTTGGGTCTGACCTCGATGCTACAGCTTCAACCCTGATCACTACTTTTGTACAGTGAGAGGAAGTGGAGAGGCGGCGTCCAGCTCTATGTGGGGTGCGCTTGTCAGAATTTTTTTGCCTCCAACAACAAATTCCACAACGTGTTCCAAATGTTGACTAATAGGAAACATGATGTTGTTGGTGCAGCATTGTGGAATTGTGAAACGGAGGACAGGTCACCTTTGCACTTTGTGAAAGGAGCCAAGTTATGATTGGTTGGTGGCCAATGTGTAATCTGTTGATCTGACACAGAGACCATTTTTACAGCAAAATATCATGTACTCTAAACCCAGTTGACAGGAAGTCAAAGTAGAAACAATAATACCAATACCAATAGTCAGCTTGACAACAAGACAAACTGAAAACACAGTCTTATTACAGATGAGCCTGAAGGTCACAAATAATACAAAGACATGAAGAATGGGGGAATATGAGAGAAAACAGCTGAGTTGTGGAGCTACTGGTGAAGACACCAAATCTCTACCCAGATGGACACACAGCAGTGTTTTCACCTGCTTGTACTCACTGCTGGATCAGAGCTGTCTCAGGACATTTTGATTTAAAATTTGACTTCCCTCAAATTGTGGTCTGTTTCATGTCATCATCATTTCTTTGGTTGGGAAAAAGCATATTTACATGAGCACTAGTTCCTTTCATGTCTTATTATGGTTTTATGAAAAGGAACATCATGCCGTTGTTATCTCTGTATGATTCCGGCATTATACAGGTTTCTAATCATCCATACAGGAGTACACATGCAGAGAGTCATTTCTGTGCTGAGGGACGGGTAACACCAGTATCTGACTTTTGCCTATAGCTAAGCATGTTTTATGATGCAATATTTATTTTATTTAATATTGGTGTTTTTGACTATTTTCCCCCTTATTATACAGCTCACAGTGCACATTTCAGTCGATTTATTAGAATTAAGATATATGCAGCTAACCCTTACCCCAGCGCTACATTAAATGTAAATGCTCTGTATTCGTATAGTGCCTTTCGACCACTCAAAGCACTTTTACACTACATCACATTCACACACTGCGCCTAAGTGCTCATACAGAAACAAATATTCATACACATTGATACACTGGCAGAACAGCCACCAGGGGCAATTCAGGGTTCAGTATCTTGAAGGACACTTCAACATGCAGCCTGGAGGAGCCGGGGATTGAACCACCGACCTTCCGATTAACGGGTAACCCTCTCCATCTCCTGAGACACAGCCGCCCATTAAGAAGACATGACATGCTGTTTTCCAGCCCGTCCTGGAGATGAGGCCGTTTTGACTGTGCAGCAAGTTGATTGTTTGCTGCTTAACATTTATTGTTAAACAGTGAACTCTGTTGGCTGTATGATGGGACCAAACAGAGGACTTTCACCCAGGAGACCGAGGTTCGAGTCCAGTGTGAAACAAAGTCAATGCTGAGTTACTTCAAGTTTTTGCTCAGGTGACATGAGTCACATGACTTACCTTACTTACTACTGCTACTGCTTGCATAATGCACTTAAGCAAGCCATAGCCTAACCAAGTTTTGTTGACTGGATGTTAGATTCTGACTCTTGCTCAAAGTGTATGAATAAATAAGTGAATAAAACCTTTGATAATGGTGACACACATACAGCTTACAAAGTAAGTAGACGGTGTTGCTGTTATCGGCAGTTATAGCAGCAGCAGTTGCGTTCCCTGTTTCTCATTCAGCTGGCGGCAAAAAACTGCATTTCCTGAGACTGAAAGATATAAATCAAACATTAACATGAAGCTTATGACAAAAAGCCCAAATCATCTTAAGTGACAAAATCATCTCCAAGTTCACATTCATCCATCAGCCTGCTGCTGCTGCTGCCTCCTTTCATACCAGCATCATAAATCATCTTCATACACAAATGGAGATTATGGAGATACCTTCGGTTTTATTTGACATGGTTAGTGTACTACTTTTATCAGTGTAGTTTGTTTCATGTGTATTTGTGTAAGCTTTGTACATTTGATTAAACGTGTTTGTCCTTAAGCCTTAGTGCTTTTCTTGATTTGCCTGTCCCACATGAGGCCTATGCGTTAAAGTTAAACCTTTACAGAAGTAATGTATCCCACTGAATTACATAGTGAAAAATCTTTCCTGAGCTACTGTGACTGGAGTGTTTACTCTCTCACATACTCAGTAATTACTATATCAGGGTTCATTTTTGTGGGGGCACTGCTAGAAACCGAGCAAAGGTAAAATTGAAGGGTGTGTATCTGTGTATTGTGTGAACATTTTTCCTACTAGCACTACTGTTGATTCTCTTGCAATACAATCTCTGTGCCAAATCACAAGTGGCAGCAGCAGAGCACTAGAGCTACATCTCATCAGCCCTCTTGCATTTACATTACATTTACTCATTTGGCAGACTTTCCTGTTATGCTTTATAGTAGTAGACAATAACTACTTGGAAGACAGAAGATTTAAAATCAAGTACTGGATTCCTAGCGGTCAGGCTGGCCTCCTTGGGTCTCGGAGTCTGTGCTTGGTCCAGGCTATGGCTGCTGTGTTCACAGACTGGGAGCTGGAACTGAGTCTGCAAGACAGGGTGGGGGCGTAACCATATTCAAATACTAGCAACACGCCAATCAATATCTGCGACACTTTCTGTGTGTTTTACAGGAAACACATAAATAGCAAATAGCACTCCACTTTCCGTTTAATGGAAACTTTGTTCTTAAAGTAATCCCTGTGTAATCCCTGGTTTTACAAAACGTACCAGTAATCTGAATATGTCTTTATTTTCTGAACTGTAACGGAAAACTTTATTTTTGTATCCTAATAATGTAACGCTGTTACATGTACTAATCCTTTACTCCCCAACCCTGTGAATGAGTTGCTACTGTAAACAAATGGACTGGATTTAAAATAAATTATTACACTTTAAATACTTTGTGCTAATTTGGCGAAGACAGCTGAACAGCAAAAACGTGTTATTCTTTCATGAGGGCTACGTGAAAAACATCATCGCCAATCAGAGGCAGAGAAGGGCAGGTCATGATATGCAAGTTTGCACCTGGGATATTTTGGCTTATTTTTTTGGTTTTGTTCTTCTTCTTCTTTCTTCTTCTTATTCTCTGCTGAAAGTGTTTGGACAGCAAAAGCTGCTGCACAAAAATTGGCAGGTGGGTTGCAAAGTCAACCCACTACTCAAACAAAAAACGACCAACTTTGCATTTTTCACCTGGAAAACGGCTTCGTTTAGAGTCGACCTTCTTTCATTATTTTAGTCTCTGGATTCATCTGCATCTTTGCTCCAAAGCTCTTTTGCTCTAAAAATGTAAAATTATCCAACTTTTTATCTCTTTTCTCTAAAACCAATTTTTGCAAACCTAAACCTTTGGCAGGATCATCTATGGACGTCGCTGATTAAAAGTTATCAAAAGAATTTTGATACGTCAATCTTTTTTTTCCCATAAATTTTTACTTTTGTGCATTTACATTCAATTTTACATAAATGCCTGTAAATCAAGATAGGCTTAAGCTATTGTCACCAAACCTGATGCGTCTGCTCAGATGCTCGGCCCGAGCTTTTCTGAGCAGTACTGTGATATTCTTCCACTGGGAGGCGCTACACTTGCAAAAAGTGTATACCTCGCAATTTACCGGATGGATTCGTGGGACATATGATCTGGGGTCACTACTCAGTGGATTTATAAAATTTGGTAACGATGGTGCAAAGTGGGCGTGGCTTATTAGAAGAAAATTACATTTCTAGAGATTTCTCATTCCTAACTTCAAAAAACGTCCTAGAGATCTGAAAATTTTTCAGCACATCCACTGATTTGTGAGTAATGTTTGCCTCGCTGCAACCTATGGTCAATTCAGAAGTCACTCACTCTGTATTTTTCAGAATATGCTAATACAATTAACATCTATGTCCCCACAAGTCTATCTTCAAACGCGACCAAACTCGACAGAGTCGTTCTCCAGATGGCCGACATCAAGTGTGTCAAAGGGTTTTCAGATTGGTCAAATGGTGAGTCTGCAGTGATATTCACTATCTTGCTGTAGCTTGTACAGTATGAACAACATTTTCTTTTTAACTCAGTTTTGGATCAAATGCCACCAAAATAATTCACAACACACCCAAAATCAGCAGAATGATGCATGATTTTTTCTCAGAATTTTCTCACTAACATCTCTATTGTTGTAAGCGTTTTAAATTTTAACTGACAAAACTATCCAGGTCTGGCACATGTGACATCACTACCTCAACTTGTGAGATGGTGTGTAGAAGCAGCCTCTCACCAGAGGCTCAGTCAGTAAGTCACCTACTCTGGAGATCTGAAGTTCCAGGGTTCAAACCCTCAGCTGGCTGAGGCAGACTTACTGACAATGGAGGTGTTGATAGTGTCATAGTGGGTTTAACTTGTCTATTTCATTTGGATCCTGTGACACTTTCTTCTTCTTTTTCTCTGCCTAAAAGTGTTTAAACTTAAATCTTAGAAACACAAAATGTCGCAGGTGGGTCTACACGATCAACCTCCCATTAAAGGCAACTTGGCAAGAAAAAGCTACAAAAATGTCAATCATAATGCTGCTCACCGAGCAGATGAACTGCAAACTAAACAGCCTGACCTACAGACCAACCAAGTCAACTTAATATGCATTGTATTTATTTAGGCCTTGCCCTTTGTAACTATCACAAGTTTGTCTCCAGGGGCTTCAAAATCTGTGCAGCATCCAACCCCCTTCTGCCCACTTAAAAACCACTTCAACAGCTAAGAGTGGTCAGTATTTAAAGTGTAAATGCTTTGGCTCCTACATTACTCATTATTCTTGTAATAGGCCTGCTTCAGCTAAATTCTGTTACAATCTATTGGATAGTCTAACTACTGAAATATTTGTAATTGTTTGTGCAACATTTAGCTATTACACATTAGCGCTGAGGCTAGCCAAAGCTCAGTTAATCATTCTAATGCAAATTTAAAAGGAAACGACAGGAACTGGTACCCATGACTGCAGAAAAGAATCCTCGCTGGTTCTGAGAAAGAAAATGTCCCCCCTGCTGTTTATAAATGATTAAATAAGTGAAGTGATGGAGTGGTAGGTCTCCGGTGGATAAGACTAAAAATTCACTGTTAAGTGGCTTTATTACACAATTTATTCTTCTCATAGAACATAGAATAAAAGCTGTTGGGTTAACTAATGGATGACGTTTTAGAAATTATTGGTAGGCTAATTATTTGTGTGGGCAAACGGCTAGCAGTTAGCCATTAGGCCTACATATTAGCGCTACCTGCTGTTCCACCCAGTCTGTTCTGCACCAAAGGCAGTAGGCTTTAACTTTCCTCTTGCTACGGGGCTGAGCTTGGCTGAGCTGGGATGGTGGGCTGGGAAAGGGGCGTGGGATAAGCCAACATCACAGGCTAATGCAGCCTCCCACCGTGTCATTAATCTCTCCGTCTGTGGACCGTCTGACCGTCACCCAGGTTGCCTTCATCCGTCCTGTCACGCGAAGGACTCTGTGGACCGGCTGGATCTGATCTCTGGGTGTCTGCAGTAGCGGGATGAAACCGACACAGTGAGAAAGGAGCTTCTTCTCCTCCTGCTTTTTTCTTTTCTCCAGAAGCGGACCTTAGCTTCCATTCTCCTACCGGCGGAGAGATGAGGCATCCACTGGCGGATGCAGCCCTGACATTCTGGCTGTTTCTAGAGGTGAGTGACGGCCGGCGTTACAATCATGAACCACGGTGTTATTAGAGCTTTGATAGACAGGCTCGTCTGGTTAAAGGATTTCCCTTTCAGTATGTTCGTCATGTGGAGACAAAAGCCGTTTTGTTGGGCGCTTATCGGTCTGCCTGCCAGTGATGTGGCTCCGATACGTGCCGCTTGGTGTTGTTTTCAGAGCGCTGTTCGCCAAATTCAATTCAAAACTTACATAATTCAATATTCCTTCGCTTAAAGCCAAAATTACACACACGGTAGAGGACAAATTAGGATCTCTGTAAGATAGACGGCATCTTCTGGTAACTTCGGCATCTAAGTGACCCACTAAGAAACACTTAATGCCAATAAATTCTTAACTTTTAGATCGCTAACGCTGCTCGACACCATCTCCATTGTGATGTAAAGAACATGGGAAAAGAAAGGAATTATTAAAAGAGGTGATGCCGAAAAGAGGAGAGGAGACTACAGCGGTCCTTTTTTGAGGACAAAGCTACATTCAATTGTTTGGTGAGATGCTCTGTGCGAGCAGCGAACGCCGAGCAGGCTCCTGGAGTTACCTGTGATGCTGTCATCCTTTGTCCTTGTGCCCAGACCCCCACAACTACTCACTAGGTGACCGGGCCTGTAGGACACACACACCCACACAGTAGGTAGCCTAGTTGGTAGGCAAGAGACTGAAACTGTAAGCAGTGATATTTAATATTTCTTTGTCTCATCATGTTTTACATAATACAATGTGGCTTTTATGTGTAATCACCTAACAGATTGATTTGGTGCCACAAATCCTTCTTTTCATTATCTAACAGCACATGCATTCATGATGTTCTGCATGTGGTTGGGGGTTTAAGGATCATTTATGGAGAATAAGGGAATGACAATGAGCTCTAATGTTCTTTTACAGGACTCTGAAGGGAAGACAATGTGATCACTCCCCACACTTCCTGCCTCTCCAGTACCGCTGACACTTATGTCTATGCATCTATTATTAACTCTCATCATTATTATTTTATTTTATTCAGCTGATTTAGTGAGCACATCCATTTTGAATGTGAGCAGGCAGCCTAGAGGGGATCAAGCCCTCAGACCATGTACTGGGACTGCCCAGGTTACTCTGATAAGTGATACTAACCTGTATGGGATGTATTCTCCCAAGGAGACTTTGAGCGTTTTGTGCTCTCGTTTGCTAAATCTATTCATAGTGAAAGCCCATGACACTAGAGTCCTACTGGTAGGAGTGGTGGGGGGAAATGGTCAGAGAGTATGAACCTCCCATATGTTAGGCCCCACCTTCAGTTGATTAACTTCAGTGGGAGACAGCTGGTGACACCGCCGTGAAGCCATGCAAATGCTATTTCCCACACATAGTATTTTTAAAACAGAATGCGCAGTGAGAATATGTGATTGATGACTGATACAGCTGGTAGAGAACCTTACCTACTGCAACCCAGTTGGTGAAATTGTGCTTATGTTCTGTGGCGCAGCAGGCAGAAGTATTGATATGTAAACACATAAAGGCGTGTCTGCATCCATTTATAGCTACAGGTAGCTATAAATGGATGGCTTGTGCAGTAGTTCCAATTGTCACAAAGACTTGTTCAACACAGTGATGGCATATGTTTGGGTTTCCAAATCTAATATCTTTACATTTCTACGTTTTATTTGCATCTGGCCCCTGGTGTCAGAGTGGCAGCATGTCTGTTGCCCTGCGGCCAACAGTAGGGCTGGCAGTGACAAGGCCGGCTGAAATTCCATACTGGGAGGATAATGTGGAACTTGTCTATATTTTCTCTTTATTTCTCCAGGTAGGTAGGTAGATTTTATTTGTCACATTACAACAGGTTGTAAAGGGAAATTGATTTCATAACTCCCTTCTGCTAGATAGCAGATAATATACATTAATATAGAAGCAATTCTAAAAACAGTAAACAGAAATAAACAGTAAACGATGGAGCAGTGCTGAGGATGAATTAGAGTTTAAGAGTCTGATAGCTTGGGTGGAAAAGCTGCTCGGCAGTCTGGTGGTGTGGCAGCAGAAACTTCTATATCTCTTCCTAGTGTTCCACTGTTGTTGTTTAGCCAGGATCTGTGAGTTGGTCACCTGATTTTTGCAGGTGCTATGGACCAAAGTACAACTTAAGTACAAAGTACGTATAGATCCAGTGATCCAAGCAGTCAGCTGAGTTTGAGTTAAAGGCAAAACATAAGCAGACATGTGGGAGCAGAAGTCGGAAAGTGAGCCTTTTTGGTCATAAACCCGTGTGCTAGCCTCGCCAAGATCCACTCTTTTAGAGTTAAACCAGAAGACAGAGCAGTGTCCATGGTGTGAGTGAGTGGCACCCTCAACTAAGCAAGATTCAAATAATTCACAGTATCTATCGATCCTAGAAGGTCGTGGGTTCAAACCCCGGTTGCCCCGGCCTTTCTGTGTGGAGTTTGCAGTGGAGTGTGAGTGTGAGTGGTTGTTCGCATTTGTGTGGCCCTGTGATGGACTGGCGACCTGTCTAAGGTGTACCCCGCCTTTCGCCCGATGCCCAGCTGGGATAGGCTCCAGCCCCCCAGCGACCCTGTATGCAGAATAAGTGGTTGATGATGGATGGATGGATCTATCAAATCCATGGCAAAAGAGGAACCATGTCTACATGTATGCATGTTGAAATTACCTGAAGTAAAAGAACTTTTTCAACGTCTTCAGCTGGGATCGTAGAGCTGCCGCCTGTCCAGCAGGGGGCAGGATATCTGTTTCCATCGGGCAGTACAGATGACTTAATAAATGGTCTATAATGTGACTTAATGTTAGGATCGGATCACTGATTGCAGTTAAAAATCACAATATTTTAGACAAAGGTTACAATCTGGTGAATCTGGGAAAATGTTTTGATAAAAACAAGATCACAGCGGTAAGGCCAGACGGTATAAGATATAAGACCGTAGTTGAAACTTCTGATGTCCTGACCTCAAAGCGTTTCAGGTGCATGGTGGTACATGATGGCAAATACAAACAAAAAACATGGCTGACTGTGACAAAACTATGTTTCTTTGGCAAGTTTATGAACAGTTAAACCCTCAGCAGTGCACATGGTGATGATTGTTTTATTGAAAACAAGTACTATGTTAGTCGTTAACTGTGTACCCTCCTAACTACATTAGTTGGTAATCCTCAAAAGTCAGCAAAAGGTGATTGGCTGTATAAATGTTTTTACATTTCTGGTCATTTTTAAGATTTTCCTGAATAACTTGTGGGTAGAGAAGATGACTTTCAGAGATTGTTTACTGTAACCCACTGACATCAATTTATACGCAGAACAAGTTTTACCATTTGGAACTAGTATGTATTATTTTAATTGAATACTTTACCTTTTAGTTTATGGTTTACCATTTACAATGTGTGTTTCCATGGGAGCTGCCATTGTTGTGTGACATCATTCAGCTGCTACTAGTGAAGTCGGTGTACATATTTTTTCTCTGAGTTCACGAGTAGAAAATCCGACTTCAAGAGGCGTTCCATAGTACTTTTTCTAGTTGGAGGTTTAAAATTTCCCAGTTCCCAGTTTCTGGATGAACACATTAGCCCAGCAACAGCCAACTCACCACATTAGCGTTGATTAGCTACAGCTGATAAACAGTTGTCAGTACAGCTGCTGTCTAAAACCAGCAGCCACTGACTAAACCCTGCCCCTCCCACAGCTTGTTATGATGATGGCAATTACGTAAGCTATAATTAAAACTGTTCTTGTGATTTGAAAATGGTAGTCATATTCAAATCTTTAGGTAATTCATTTCATCTGCTGTTGTTTCTGCAACTTGGATCTGCAACTTTTGGTGGGTTTGAACTTTTTGACTTAAGTACAGGATGTGGGAGTGATGTATTAAACCTGAACTGTGAGTTCATTATAATACGAACCCTAAACAGCTGTAGTATTATAGAACTGTATGTGTGTAGTGGGTGTTTTTTTAAGTAACTCATTTCATGTGTTTTTACAGAATGAAAATTTTCTGACGAACTAAAAATGATGTATGAACTTTAACTAATGAATATCGTGAATAGCTATTTAGTGTTGAGCTTTATTTTTCTGATGATGAGTTGGCAGTAGGGCTGTAGTCAACCAAAGAAATCCTTAGTCGACCAAAGTCCTGCCCTGCGCAATGATTAGTCGACTAAAAATA
>JAPMOB010248566.1:0-10563 GCA_029875015.1 Lepomis gibbosus
AGAGGTGAGATGTGGGGTGAGTAGTTAGATGAAAGCACAGAGGGAGCAATGAATCCATGTGGTGTTAAAGGAAAGTCAGAAAGAAAGGTGAAAAGGTAGGAAAGTAAGAAAAAGGAGTGAGAAACCGCAAAAGAGCAGAGGAAGTGAAAGTGGAAGGTGAGATGTACACTGACCTGTGAGAGATCTGGGATGTCACCCTGATCTATTCCAACTTGCTGTCGTCAAAAAACAAACAAATCAGCAAAATAAAAAGGGGAGAAAGGTAGGTGGGATAAAATGGAGAAGAAAAAAAACATAAAGAGGGCAGGATCCATTAAAAAAAAAAGAAAAGAAAAATAAGATGAGAAAAAGAAAAAAAAACAGGGGAGTCATTACTTCATGCAGTGGCAGTGTCAACATAAACGACAACAGAAATAAACAAGAAAAAGTTTTCGACATCTGGATTGGCCGGACGAAATGGCCAATCCTCACAGTGAGTGACGATGATGATTGGACAGTGATAAATATGTCTGACCAATGAGGGAGAGCGACCATGGCGACTGATGAATAATGACGTGACAACACTAAACACATTCATAAAAATAAATAAAAGAAGAGGACAGCTACGCCAAAGTCATCTCCAAAAGACAATTTACAACTCAAGACAGATAACATTTGTGTGAGAAAACGTCGACTTTTCAGGACACAGATAAAGAACATTAAGCCCCGGGGGGCTTTTGAATAATCATCATCCTGACCTTGGTTTTCTTCCTAAACAGTTGTTAAAACACACCAGTCATCATCGTCAGGTTTATCAGCACAAAATATAAATAACAGTTGATAAGAGCGCACTCCTGCTTCTTTGAAGATGCCATTCCAGACGTCTAGCTCCTGCTTTGAAGCTTTGGGGGTTTTTTTGGACTCTTACATATTCATTAAGTTGTTACACATGATCACAAAAAGGGCAAAAAACAAACATAACAAACAAGCTATTTTTGATCATTGGACCCTTGTAATGAATTTGTAGATACATTTTTCTGCTCTACTACATTGATGGTAAAGAGACAAGGTACTTTTAAGGCCCCTTTATGTACACTTGCATGTGTAGGTGGATTATTTTATTAAAACATAAGAATAAGAATCTAATCTATCAAAAAAACAACTATATTTTATGCTCATATAACTTTTCAAAGTAACAGCAGTCTGTGGAAGTGGGCGAAGAAGAGTGGGTGGAAAAGAGTTAGTTCACCTCTACCATTGTGCAAAGTAACACAAAATCTACTGAGAAAATTGTCGACTTAGGACCTAATATACACTATATATGTCTTTTTAGTGAGTGTGCCAAAAACAGATCATCTACAGTGAAGGAATATGATTAGAAAACAGACGTCAGATCAGAGTTTAGTCATGACATGAGATGTGTATTGTAAAAAAACGAGCAACTCATAAGTTTATTCACTGAATGTATGTGTTCTTTTTTACTAGCCATTATTATATTAAATTATGTCTAAAAAAAAGCACACTTAATTATTCAGGTAGCGCCTTAAAACCAAATTAGAAAAAAGACAAATGGACCATTTATTCGAATGCACGTTAATGCAGAGAACATGAAAGACCCATGTAGTTCTCCAGCTGAAGTTACAGCAGCTGATTCCCAGGTTTTTGTCTGCTGAAACAAAGGAGGGAGGGAAGGAAGATGGCACGAGAGGAAAGAGAAAGAGAAAAAAAAAAGCAATGATCTGTGGGTACTGGGCGAAGGAGAGCCACACGAGTATCCATCTTTGTCAGGCCAACAGGCCGAGAGGGAAGAGAGCAGGAGAAGAAAGAATTAGATAGAGGAGTGTGGGGAGCCGAGGGAGAGGGACCTAACGGAGCACCTAACCACATCCTCCATCTTAGGGTTATTTTCGGTGTGTATGTGTGTGCACATATTATATATATATATATATGTATGTATATGAATGTGTGTGTGTGTGTGTGTGTGTGTAAGTGTCTGTGCAGCAGATTTAGGGCAGTGAGAGTAAAGTCGGGCGCTCTTGTCTGCACACAGTACAGTAGCTGTGTGAGCAAAATTGTGGCATCTTTATGTGGAAAAATGGAGCCTTTATGTGGAAAACACACAATTCAAGTGGTGTTTGAAAATGTGATGTGTGTACATATGTGTGTTAATTATGTTTAACTATGTGCGTTCAGGGGATGTGGTCAGGACAAGACACAGATGAGAAATTGTGGGGAAAAGCTCATTTAAATTAGAGCTGCTCTTCCAAAAGCAATAAAAAAAAAATCTGGGGGCAAAAAGTAACAAAAAGAAAATCTAATCCCTGATGTGTGTGCATGTGTGTGTGTGTACATTAATGTACTTTTCTGTGTACGTGTGTGTTTGTGTGCGACTATACCTCAGCCACTTTGAGGAACTCCGACAGCTTCGTCATCCTGTAAAGAAATTTCTTGTAGATGTCCAGAGCATCTTTGCACTGGTTCTTCTTCATGTCAAAGTATTTCTCTACAGAGACGGGGGAAGTGAGGGCGGGGATGAAAACAAAGCAGAGAAATACAGATTAACAACAACAAAAAAAAGAGGAAAGGAAGGAAGGGAGAAAGGAGGCAGGAACAATCAGAGCATGATTGAGTGGAGACAACAGAAGCACTTAGCAGCTACATGACAGCTTGTCAAAATGTGTGTGTGTGCGTGTTGCTGTTAAGTTTGTGTTAACATATCTGCCAGACATGAGGGTGTACACGCAAAACAAACTGTAGCTGTTCTTACACCTCATAATTTGTGACACATGTAGCAGAGCGCATCAGTCGGCTCATTGCTATAGACTGCGTTTATCCTAGTAGTGTGTGTGTTTGTGTGTGTGTGTGTGTGTTTTACCCAATAGGTTGATGACCCCTTCGTTGTAGGCAGCAAACAGCCTGATGGAGTCTTTGAAGAGCAGCATGAAGGCTGAGTTGATCACTCCGTTGGTCAGCTCATTAGGGTTGGCCTGAAAAGATGAAAGGTAGGGAGAGGGAGAGAAAAGGTAAAGGAGGCGTCTCTGTCACATCTTGCCAAAACTTTTTTAATAAAAAAAGAAAACATCTCTTTCAGATATCCACAAACATCTTTTCAAAATACCAGCACCCCTTGGTATTGGTACATTTTAGGTGGGAAAGAACATCATGCGGAGACACACACACACACACAGAAAGACTATCAAACGGCACACACGCATACCAATGAGAAACGTCACCATCCATTTTTACTGCTCTTTGAAGCTCGCTGGCACAAACCACAATGCACCCACCAATTTCTGCAAATCCCCACCCAATCCCCTTCTCCCCTCTGTGTGCGCGCGCACACACACACACACACACACACACGCGCGATAAAACTTTAAATGTGTCGGCATAATGTGCTCCTTATACTCCATCAATAAAAAAAGAGGTTTCAAACTGCTCTTTTAATTTACATTTTGACTGGAAAGTGAATCGACCACAACTTTGACAAGCATGCATAGAGACAGTCATGTATGCAAAACACACACACACACACACACACACACACACACAGTACCTGGAAATCCAGCAGCGCATCCAGCTGGTTCTGAATGATGGGCAGCGTCTTGATCAGCTTCTCTGTGTTCATGGTACGCATCACACCGTCAATTCTGACAAAACAGTAAACACACACACAAACACAACATTGCAGCAGGCACCTTTGTTGAGGGAAATTCTTATGCAAATTCTAATGCAAATTGGGAAAACGCACGAAAAAATAATGAAGAAATGATGGGAAACGAAGAAAGTAAACTTGTGTTTTGCATACAAAAGTTTTCTCAGGAATGCAAAGTCGTAACAGCTTTCAGAGGTGAAAGGCTTGCAGCAAATGGCGACTGAAACACATAGCTCAAATAAATAATGAGAGTCTGTTCTGCGGGATAAACATGACAACGGATTCAGTGTCATTCCACAACAGTTGGACTTTCTGAAAACTGGGGGCCATGTGCTGAGCTGTTACTCGGCCTGGAGCAGTGACTTCCTGGAGCCTTCGCTGGCTCTCTGGCAACACTTGAGGTCCAACAGCAGACCTCAAGACACCAGGGGCCGTATTACAGAAAGTTCCTATCTTAAGTGTTAACATAAGATAGGAGGAGTCTAAGAGTCACAATATGGTATCACAGATGCAAATCCTAATTTAATATAGGAAAAGTGCATTACACAAACATTCTAACTTTGTAAAATCTTAAATAAACTCTCCAAACTTTAGGATAACTTTAGCATTATTAACTTTGGGCACACGAGTTGCCTTTCTCTTCATAACACTTGTCAGTGGACTTTCTTTTTCAAAGCATCACCCGCTGGATGCCGGATTTACAACTGAGACTGTGCCCGCTATTTTAGCCCACTCTCTTCACATAACGCTTAACGTTATGTGGATTTGGATTTCTCGACAGAGAACAACACCTTTAAGTCATCTGACTTGAAGTTCAAGGATAGTTGTTGTTTCTGCTCCATCTACCAAAAAACAGTGATTAAAAGCCGTTTAGCTTGGCTTCGGTTGCCTGGTAACAGACGTAAAGGTTGATAAGTGATGTTGGATTGAATATTTAGGATTTCCTAACCTGAGATAAGACACAATAAAGTAAGATAAGATCTATCATATTCCTAATGTTATTGACTTAGGCGCTGTTTTAAGCAAAGAAAACCACACAGACTGAAATGTTCAAGTATTACTGAGCAGATTTATTATAATCATTATTCCTGAGGATATATTATATTACAATCTGTTTCTAATGGTTTTATGGGGCTAAAATAAACGTTGTTGCATTTCCAACAAGTTAATATAACCTGCACTTTTAGGTTGTACTTTTTGGTAATATAGCATAGTATTTCTTTCACAGCTAACACACTACATGATGTAATATTTAGCTGTATTTTAAATACTCCTTAAAGTCAGAGAAACATGAACATTTTTAAAACTGGTAATAAATTTTAAATAATTAAAAATATGATGCACTTCATGTCAAGGATCGGCAGTTGGACCCTCGTCTTTGTGCTAAGCTAACCAGCAGGTAGCTGCAGCCTGATATTTGTTGTGTCATTTTGAACTTTTTTTAGACAATGCACTCAATGCTGAATACTGTCGTCGTAAATAAAAATGTTTTGTCAGCTTCTGTCTATTGTTGTTGTCTCACTTTAGTGCCAAAAGCTAAACACCCATCTCCCGGTGTGCGACAAGATGAGTGTGAAGTGATGAGTGGAGTTGTCATTTTTGTGTGTGTGTGTGTGTGTGTGTGTGTGTGTGTGTGTGTGTGTGTGTGTGCGCCCTCCCATACCCCCTCTTCATCTTGGTGAAATCCACAGCCACCAGTCTGTAGGACATGGCCTTCTCATTCAGGTAACGGCTGTATCGCCTGATGAAGGTTGACATGTCATAACCTGAGAGAGAAAACGAGAGAGATGAAATATACTGAGTTTGTTGTATTGTCCTATAAACTGTCTATATGTTTTTTTTCTTATACTGTGTATGTTTACTGCTTTAGATTCCTTTTAATCAAGTAAGAGAGTTTGGTCTTTACCCTGCAGAGCTCCCTTGTCCAGGAAGTTGTTCAGGTTAAACAGAGTGTTTCTGGAGGCCAGGTACTGTGTGAAACGCTGAGATAAAAAAAAGACAGAAAAAACACAAGTTAATGCTGGGTCAAATGATGGTTTGAGAGAGCTTTACAATAACTATGAAACTTAAACAAACCACATTAACAGTAAAACAAAATGTCAATGTCACATTTTCGGTTTATAGGTTTAATTTCCACGCTAGTCGGAAATATCTGGTTGCTCGTGAATGACTGATAATTTCATCTCTCACAACAACCAAAAAGATTTACTCCAAGTTAGGAACTAAGGAGGTTACTAACATCCAACATTTTTTATGACAAAAAAAATATGTTAGACAATATAATTTTGAGTGGATAATGGCATCTAGTGGGGAGGGTTGCCAATTGCAACAAATGGCTTACTGTGCATTCACTTGTTCCTCGGACATAATAAGTACTTTATAATAAATTTATTAATTCTAATGGAAATTGTAAATTCAGCAGTAAAAAACCTAACTTTGCACCTTTTCCCCATGAGATTTAATTTCTAAAAACAACAACAAAGAGGCTGTAAAAACTGTCAACACATAGTCTCTTTTAATATCTTTACATAATATCGACTACCTCTGGCAAAGTTTTTATTATTTGTGTCTTCTTATATATATATATTTTTCTGTATTCTTCTTTATGTCCTATGTACACTTTATTAATGTTTTTGAAATAAAGATTTAAGGAGGATTTTGGGCTACTCTAGAAACATGGTGGCGCAACATGGCGACTTTATATACCAATGAAAACATAGTTAGGGATATTACATTGCATTTCTGTCAATAGATCCACCAAAATATTACACACTCAACCTACTAATGGAAATAAGAGAAGGGTCCAAAGTCTGCAGGCTTCATCATCCATAGCTATAACTTGCCTAAAAATGAACCCTTCAGCCAAGGCCATCTCCTCCCTCTTATTCTAAAGGTTATTTAGATAAGTAAAAAGATAAGGGATCTACTGAAACACATGCACACCGGCTGACAGATGGTAATACCTTGTGCTTATTAGCCAACAGCTAATAACGAAGAATGATATGATTCATCACTGCCATGAAGTTAAGTCGCTATTAAAATGCACCGCGCAGCTATGTCTGCTATGACTCCAACACTTAATCTGTCAAGATGTTGAAACGAACTGTGATGATTAAATACTCATTTTATGTTCTTAGAAATGGTCTTTTCTTGTCGCTTGTTGCCGTTTGCCTTCCTGCAGAGAGTTCAGAGGTCAGCTACAGAACACCAACCCCAGAGCTGGCGGGGACGCAGTTCCCTGCTCTAAAACACCAGCAGGAAGGAGGGTTTAACCTCGTCTCCCTACTGGTACCCCGGCTGCTTTAGATTGTTTTACCTCAGTCGCTTGCATCTCCTCGGGCTGTTTAAAAATGTTTTTTCCCCCACTCATTTATTAGGACTTCTTTTGAGAAGCTCACACAGAATTAGCAAGGGAGGACAAATGGCTAGAGGAAGCAGTCAGAAAAAAAATTAATTAACCTTTGGGAAGCAGCTGCAGATTGGCAGCACAATATAATACATTATTATGTAACAAACTCCTTGAAAACGTTAATGAGATCAAATCTAAAGCTAAAACTCGGTCACTAGAAAGTGATGAATCATGTTATTCCTGTCATTTGCAGACTTCCTGACGTCTGTAGAATCTAAACATTTTTAAATTATTTTATTAGTTTGTTTCACGTGTAGAAGTACAACACACATGAAGGATATTTTAAAAAAGTACATGTGAGGGTCTAACCACTAATGGCTTAAATAAAAACCCACACTGTGAAGACTTACAAAAGGTAAAATAAACATACAAAATATAAATTCCCAATACATTTTAAATATAAAAGTACATTAAAACAATCAAAGTAGAAGTAATTGCCGTATTTAGAATATGAACAACAGTTTCTCATAGCAATCACTATTGTTCAAACTCAAATGTTTTTACAGTATGTTTTTTTACATATCCAATGACACAACACATGTGCACATTTTCATTCCATAAGATAACTCCACGATATTTAAGAGTAAACTGACCACCGGATGTTTTATACAAAGGAAGATTTTTTTGCCTGTCTAGATGTGTAACTGTGTTAACAAAATAATATCTGAAGCTATATAGTAAATCTTCTTACCATCTGACTTTAAATACTAATGTACACGTGTATAGTCAACACTTTAATTTAAAAAAAAGAGAGGTGCCTTTGGTATAATGGCTTTGGGAAACGTTGCTAATCTAATAAGCCGTTTCTACAGCAGCAGTATTTTGTGCTGCTGTGTAACAGAACAGAAACTTGGACCTCTGTTACTTTCCCTTCCCTCTTAACACTAGTTACTGGTTGGTTTTGACACATCTGATGTTACTAAGCAGGTGCTGGAAGCTCTTCGCTTTCCATTTTCCAGGGAAGCGTCTGCTCGTTTTCCACAACCACCTTTCTTCACACTTCACACTCACACCAGGAGACGCCCTGCGCAACCTCTGTCTTTTACTGTCGGCCAATTAACGGCTCCTATAGCTTGTTTTTTTAAAAGATATTTTTGCCTTGCTTGAGAGAGCCTTAATGTTAAGATTTTCATAAAGAGGAGTTACTTATTCACTTTCTCCAGCCGAGACTGAATGTGATTTTTAAACATCATCGTTAACCCCAGATGTAGACTTAAAAAAGATTAGTAAGGCACTGTCAGCTGAATCAGCAGCTGTCACCCACAGGTGTGTGAAAACAAAACAAGCTGCAATGATCTTAGCAGTATTAATGTGATCTGTATTATAAGCTACAGTACCATGTAAATGTTTTAGGTATGTGTGGGGAAATTATATGAAGTAAGAATGCTTTCAAATATAGACCTTAATAGATTCACCCAGAAGTATTCCTCCAATCCAGCCGTTTCCGTTTCAGTTAATAATTGTGTTGATGAAAACCTTTGGTTTAATTGTTTAATCATATACCTGAGTGTAGCTAGAAAAACTGATGGTGGTGTGAAGGTAAACATCAAATATTGATTCAATTTAGTATTTGCTTCTGTTCATTTATTATGCAATTTGTTAATTGATAAATCTAATCTATTAACATGTCTGTTTTTGAAACCATTCTTAGTTTACAGCCAGGGCTGGAAATTAACACCCGCCAAGCGACAAATGCGGGTAGATTTTCTGTTTGGCGGCTAAATGTTGGAAGGGTGAACGTGTTTGGTACGATATCACTATGTAATAGCTTTTGACGGTAGCTAACAGAGGATCTGTTGTTTTTTGTTGTGTGTTGCACTGTTCCCCGCTGTACCATGGGATCTAAAATCATGTAACACACGGACTAGGGGCGTTCATTGGTTGTTGTTAAGGGCTGCAGCTAACGATGATTTAAGTACTTGAATCTTCTATAGATTATTTCAACGATTCATCGATGCATCGTTTAAGAAGTATGTGCCCCCCCCCGGTGTCTTCTTTAAGTTTATATTCGACAGAATACCTTATTATCTCAGTTAAAAGTACTGAAACAAATGTTTACGTGAAATAAACAGGCAAGTTATTATTTTGGCAGGATTGGCCTGGATTTTCTCATCTACCAGTCCCATTGGCAGGTGAGCCAAAAAGTTCCACCCCTGTTTACAGCACTGTTTCACACCTGCCTAAATCTTTTGCACAGTACTGCACATGCTTTGAAATGTAGTATTTCAAAACTTCAAACCATGGGCTAAGTAGAAGAACATATCGCGGAAACAGTCCAACTACATTCAAGTGTTGAAGCACCTAGAAAACACATGTACACAAGAGTAAGACAGTGCTAACTCAACCTTGAGCTTACACTACTAAACTAAAAAGTTAAATGGTTCTGTAATGTCACTCTTACAGAACCTTGTCTGAAGACTGCTTCGTCTTGTTGTTTGATATTATTCAAGTGTAGTCGTGCCATGTCTTCTTCTGAAAGATTTGCAAAGTGGGGATGGAGGTTATGAAACAAGTTAGCTTGAGTTTTTAATCAAAAGAACACTTTTATCCATTATTTTACTTAATTGTAGTGTCTATTGATTATCTATAAAAGATTTTGCTTATTGGTAAATCTGATTTTATAGCTGTTTTACATGATCAGGATGTAAGAAGCTAAGAGTAGCTTTAAAGCTGGGGTAGGCATTGTTGCAGAACTAGAAAGAGACAGCTAGATTTTTACAGTCCTGTGACAACAACTGAAACAGGATTTTTTTTCATTTTTGTGTCAGAACATTTTATTTATTGATTGCTGTGGAAAGGGAATTAAAGGGAATGCCAACTGATAGAATTTAAAAAAGCATCTACACCTAATTGCTTTGCCTTTTTACTTCTCATTACTAACTTGCTTTTTATTGCTTTTAGTCTTTTTATTTGTATTATATTGACCTGTTTATTTCTTGTTTTTATCTCTTCCTTAGTCTGGTTTTCTGTTGTTATATTGCCTTCTTATTACTCAGCTTTGTTGTGTTTTTCCCTTCATTTTAAAAAGAGTATTGAGTGCTATTCAGAATTGTGTTTGCTAATTGTGCTTCTCAGTTACCAGCTAGAATAGAATTCATTTGCAGGAACATTTCTAGAAGTATTGGTGCCAAGTTAAAATATTGGGGAGACGAGAGCACTGAACTCGGGACTCCTAAAACCTTGAGACTTCACCTGGACTCTGTCCCTAAAGACTAGACATGAACTTGCATATGGTCCCTTGTGAACATCTCTCACTTCCACACAACACTGACCAACAGTATAACAGTGCAGGGGAATAAGTCTCGACCATCATCCAGACTTCAGGGAACTCAGGCCTGAGGCTTCCCAAAAGCATCTTAACGTTAAGGCTGCCTCTGTCCAACAGACTTAAAATGATCCGAGATTTGCCAGTTTGCCAAGTCCCGATATGGCAGAGAACCAGCCCTCACTGGCTGGTTGGAGCATCTAATTATGTGTGTGTGTGTGTGTGTGTGTGTGTGTGTGTGTGTGTGTGTGTGTG